>JBBPOM010001388.1:0-11266 GCA_038091455.1 Leccinum uliginosum | reverse complement strand
ACTAATTCCGCGTCGGATGTCATTTTCGCATCAAAGATCAATTCGTGCGATCCTTATCGCGGGCGCGCAAGGGTGAGGCGCACTTCGGAGTGGCTGTACGGAACTTAGTAGAGTGTATTCCGCATCGTTCGAGCCATTGATCGCGACAATCGGCCCATACGCGATTGTGATCGGACCATTTCCGGGTCAAACCACTGATTAGATCGTATAAATGTCAAATAAATTCCTAAAATAGTAAATAAATTACGGTATATGGGCCTATATATTGTAGTCCTAGGGGCAAGCGACCGGTCGCGGTTGCAACCGGTTTCAACCAGTTTTGGACCAATCTTTTGAAATTCCAAAAGTTTGGCAACCGGACCGAGTCAAAATTTAAATTGTGCGCAACCGGCAACTGCAGTCCGGTTGCAACCGGTGTCAGTCTGGTCCAGTTGCCTGTCTTTTTTTTGGTCCGCAACTGGACTTTAAAACACTACTGACAGCAATCGGAGGACCAGAAGGGTAGGCGATATGAGGTTTGACATAGAGGACAAAGTCGAGGAACACTGAAATGTCCAGGAAATTCCGCTGGGCTTGAGCAACGAAAACGATGATGTCACGAAACGTAAGGGAATGGTTCAACAGCAACATGATATCTTGTTCCAAGGACTTGATCATCCTACTCGCGATGTCTTGCTTGTCACCACAAGTATCCTTCCATTCCTTGTGGCAGTCACGGTCAGACGCAATCTGACACAAGGAGGCGATGCCGACCGCTTTTGCTTGCTTCAGCTTGCCGACCTGAAAGGTGGCATGGAGAAGTGGTTCAAAGTCTTCCAGTGTGGGGCGACACCATGCCCATGACAGAGGGTCAGGCGCCAGGTAGTGTTCCTTGTGGCGAACACAACAGGCATAACAATATTCCTCACAGTACATCTGCGGCCACTGAAAGCAGTCCGCAGGACCGAAATGTCCGTCTGCTCGAGCGCATAATTTTTCATTGCCATTGTGGGGTTCTGGGACGAACGACATGTTCAGGAGGTGTAAACAATGGTGCTAATATGGTGGTGCATAGCAATCAATGTGGCGTCCAAGCTTCTCAATGTAGCTTGCATAATAAGTAAGTATTGATATTGAGAACAAACTGAGATGGAACTTACGATCCTGAGCTGAGCGGGTTTGAGGTGCATATCTGAAGGGGGGGATCGGACCCAGGATGTAGTGGGGATGAGTTCATGGGGTTAACTTGAAGCAAGAGTGACAGCACGGCAACGGGGAGGAGTCCAGAGAGAAGGACATCGACAGGAAGAACACTTCAAAGGGTCTTCAACCCCATTGTAGCTCGATGTGAGATGGCGTCAGGGCGACTCTCAGGCTATAGACACAAAGTCCAAAAGTGTTTTCTGTGCGACACAAAGTCAAACAACAGAAAAATTTGAGCAGCACAAAGCTAGCTCAGCGACATCCCGTGGGGTGCAATGTAAGTCTTCCACTGTTGAAGGATGGCATTGATGGGACAAGCCATTTCTTTGTGGAGCTTTTGGGGACGCTGAACAATGGCACCAGTCATCAGGAAAACTGTGACAAATAAATATAGCTATATAATATCTTGTCCAATATCACTTTCACTGTTTTTTATATCAGTATTACAACACACTAGCTCAGGCATTATTTTGTTTGGGTGGATTTTTTGATATCACACAAACTTCCCACAATTACCAATGAGATCCAAACTATCATCTCTCAAAGTAGTTGTCAAGGACATAATTGACATATCCAATTATAACATAAATCTGAATAACATCAGTGGGAATAACTTCCAATCTGAATGTGATGTGACTCAATCTATATCATGAATTTGCAAATTCTGACTACTCTATGTGTGACACTGATTGCCACATCTGCCAATCTGAGTGTGATGGCAATTTATGTCTTACTTGATATAAACCCACACTCGTCTGGGTGGGCAGCAAGACAATCTGGAAAAATCGGACATAGAGCAGTGGTCCCTCCTTGAGGTAAGCAGGAAGAACGTGTTGAGTTTTTGGCATGAAAACTGCGCGTACTTGAGCAACATCTGTGAAGCGATCAGAGATGTTGGACATTACCAAACACATCATCTGAGTTGCCCTCTGGCCGACGTACCAACACTGCATCACAGCACCCAGGGGAATGGTTGGATGGGGGGATAGCTTGGACGACTTGGCTACAATTGATGAATCATGATCGAAATGAGGAATGCAACTGGATTCGGAATTTATTCCAAACGGTGACATCACCACGGATGTCCCATTCAGGTGTTGGATTACCGTTCGATGCCGCATAAATGTAGTCGAAGATAGTTTGTGAAAAGTCCGGAAGTCTGTAAAGCTCCTGCATCTGAGCAACGGACAGCGATCGGTCTGGCTTTTGGGTTACATGGAAAGTGATGGCCCCATCTGATGTAATTAAGCCATTCGGAGTCTTGAAATGGTTGCGGAAGGGGCGTGGGCCACTGAACATAGATTCCTTCTCCGGTAACACGTCCTGCAAAAAAGATAGTGCAGGGTCTATTGTCGTCACCTCCTGGTTTTCATTAAGGAGGGCCTTTTCCAACGCTGAGTCACTTGAATGCCGCAATTTAAGGTACAGGTCGAAGAAGCCATCCAGATGGTCTCCTCTCGATTCAGTATGCCGACCACTTGCTCGACGAAGGTGGAGTGATTGTGACTCGTGCGCTGGAATGTGTCCTTATAGTGCATAATCAGTAACCTCTCCGTTACGTCGGCAGTAAATTGAATCAACTGCCCATTTGCCTTCGTTTGACGAGCAAAGCTATGCATGAGCTCTAGCTTTGGGATCTTGAAGTGGTCCATGGGGCCACTGAGTCTTTGCTTTGCAAGCCTCGAGCTGTAGGATGATATCCTTCTGGGCGTGGAAGTTGCGGACTCCGGGCCTGTTCCATTGACATGATCGACGAGTCCGTGTGAACGGGATCTTGGCGAGATAGATGAATTCAACGATAGCGCGAATAGCAAAGATGAATGGATCAGGCACAAGGCCCACCAATAGAGGGATTTTAGTCCTTTCAATGTCGCAGTGATCTCGGCCCGTCATTTGTTTCACGTGCGAGATCCCCGAAGAGAAATGGCGAACGCCGACCTGCCGATGTAAACACTTGAAGCGGGTGTCGAGCGCATGTGGACCAGCGAGCTCCTTGCACCAGGCAAGGATGTGGTCGAAGAAAAATTTGTGCAACATATGGAGGATCTCCCCAGTTAGAAACAGAGACGGTTCGGCGAACCGCCAATTTCTCCAGAACGGTAAGTGGATGCCCAGACTGTAGCTTGCGCAGCTTGGCTGCTTTCTGAAAGGCAGCGAGGTCCTACGGGTCTACTTTCTTGCATAGTTCAATGATCTCTGTAAGCGTATGTTTACCCATCCGAGGTTCAGTGGGATCAACAGAGTCGAATTCTGATTTCTCGGCCATGGTGACAGGAGAAGCGTTGGCAGAAACACAGGCTACCAACTGTTGCTCTGGGAGATCTCCGATGTAAGAGGCGAGAGGGGTATAGCTGTTCTGGAGTTGGCCTGAAGGATCACTGAAGATTGCGCCCTGGAGAGCGACGTGCTTGAGAGGATCGACCACCTCGTCCAAGCAGTGGTGGAAGAGGCGTGCGCAGAGGATAGTCTTGAAATCAGGATGAACCTCGAACTCCACAGAAGGGATAAATGCGACACAGCGCCAGGCATGCGATGTAGCCTGCATCCTCACGTCCGACTGAATGTTGCCGATTGTTAAGAACACTGGATGCATCTCAAGTCCTCCGGTTTGATGGGTAACTGGAGTCTTGTCCGAAGCGAGAATGATAGGAATCATAGTCGCGCCCTTGGGAAGATGGTTCTATGTCCAATAAGAGATAAATGGCTGATATATGATAGATAACACGCAACACGTACTTGGATGTCGAACGCACAGGTGCCAGTGAAAAATTCACTGTACTCACGTTCCGTCCCTTGTGTAATAATGTGGGGGTCATATGTCATATACTTTGCGAACATTGGATTTGAAAATAACTCCTGGACCATGCCCAGGGTATCGCAATGGATGAGTCGGATGGGGTGAGTCGTATTGAAGCCGTTTAGCACAACCGGGGACGATTTCCATTGGGTGGCACGGGGAAGGTTCGAAATCCAACCGAAGAGTTTATCTGTGGTATTAAAGGATAGCTTGGGACGGTGCTCAAACTTGAACATAAGCTTATCAGAGCCCGAAAGATATACAAAAATTGAAAAATGCTCACCCACTTGAGCTTGAGAAACTCAGAGACCTGCGTCTTTGTGAGATTACATGCTAGGAACTTCGCGAGTTCCCATTTTCCTTCATCTTGAAATGGATAGTAGGGCATGTCTTGCCTGCGTCGCTCATGTTCAGAGGTCTTCAAACGATCAAGGAGGGTTTCACCCTTTCCTGGTAAGATGAACCCAGATGAAGGATGAAAGGTGCCTTCAACACCTATTTCTTGAGGTCCACGGAGAAAGGCAGGTGGAATCGGAATTTGATGCATCTCTGCAGAGGCTTGGCCCATTAGTCGCTCTAAGTTTGCGATACATGCGGTGTTGCCGACATCGATATGATAAAGAAATCCCTCTTCGGATGGGAACCCTGTGTCGCAGCTAGGACAGATGACCTCCATTGAAATACAGACTCGATGTGGCATGCTTGTGCTTTCGCTGCAAGGACTCACTGCTTGTGATTCAAACTCAGAACTAAGCTCCGCCAAGCAACATTGAACGTTACCACATCGCCCACTGTAACATCATGTCTGTTTCTTCGAATATCACACCTCCACTTACACGCTCATCATCGGTTGAATCCAGCCCTGTGAGCAGTCTCTCTGCCCCTCTTTTTCAGAGGAGCAAGGTTGCGCAGATTGTTCGCATGAAGGACAGGCTCCTTGAAGACAATCAAGAACTTGCACCCAAGCCGTTCAGTAGTGGCAATCTTCCTTACAGCAGTCCTCCCCCCTCCCCCCTGCTTTGTGATCACAGCAGTGATCGTTCTACAAGATCATCATCTTGCAGCCCCTCCGAAGCCTCAAGATCACCATCTCCACATCTCTCACATCATAGTAGCCCTGTATCCAGCCCTCCGAAGGGCTCGGCCAGGGCTCATATCTCGGGGCAAGCTTTCAATACATTTCCATGATATCGACCGTACCCACCACGGGGTGATCCTACACCCCTTCAACTCCGCTTCACTATGAAGTCCATGGGACCCTCATCCCACCTCAGTATGACAAAGACAGAGGTGGATCAGGTAAGGTTCATTCTTAATCTGAAGTACACGTCACTCAACTATATAAAAACAAGGGAAAGGACTTGTTACAGTCCGCGCTCAGTCATGTTTCACAAGACATCCTCCAGAAAGCTTACAAGGCCAAGCGAGCGGATCGAGACACTATTGTCCACTGAGTTGCGCAAACCGCATCAGAGATCAAGTCTTTGGAGAGGCACAAACAATTTTTGATGGCGATTCAACTGCACCAAGAGGAGCGGCTTGCTACAGAGGAGTATGCTTTGGGACTGGTCAAGGCCGCACTCTTTCCACGTTCATTGCAGGAAGTAGAAGATAGCAACAGATTTTACTGGGCTGTCTTTGCAGAGGAGTTGGTCCATTTAGTGACTGTGGAAACTCAGCTGGAACACATAGGGGGTGTCAATCTGGCAGCCGTCGATTCCGCACCGTTGGATCCGAACACCTGAATCTTGTTGAAATGTAAGTGACTTTGTTGAATCAAAGAACCGCACTAAATATGGACACACGATGATCAGGTCATGGGCAGGATCATGTGATGGCGGCCTAGAGTAACAAATTGATGTACTTCGTGTATCGATTATCGGCAAATCTATTTTCGTATCTTTTGTCTGTTTCTTCTTATTTGCAGCATACGCTTTCCAAGTCTGTCGTGACCACCATGAGCAGGAGGCGGGGGCGGGCACGTGGACAGCCCAAGGTATGTATGTTTCTCGTACTTGTGTGTTGCAAAATATACTGATAGTGTTTGGCATATAGCACCATCCACGTGGACCCGAACGACATCTCGACAATCTGAATTTACCTGGCGACACCCCACATGACACCTCCTTCTTCAACATCGATCAGCAAGATCGTTTCAGCCAACCGAATGAATATGCTGGCGCCACCTTAGGTTCTGAGTCAGTCGGCATGCAACCTCAGGCGACAGGTTACTACTATCACCAGATGCAACCCAGCGGAGGATCGATGAGTCACCACCAGTCTCCTACTGACTCAGATACATACAATCACCGTGCATTTACTCAATCAGGGCAGGAGCTGCCTAAGTGGTCAACTGGAATGCCGCTGCCTTGCTACCCGCAGATGCAACCAGCAGGATCTCACAATCACTCTCCTACCGATACGTATGATCATCGTGCAGTTACTCAACCAGGGCAAGACTCGGAGCGGCCTATGTGGTCAACAATGCCAGTCGGTTTGGACAACAGAGCTACCTCACAGCGCACCAGATCCCGCTAGTCTCCAACGTGGAATGGAACTTGCTCAACGCATCTGGTCAGTGATGTCAAATTGACCCCGCGTTCAAATCATGGGATGACTCAGACCAGAGGTGTCACAGGTCATTAATGTGGGTCATTTGCTCGAGTAGTATGATGGAACTTGAATGTGCAGGCTGATAATATGTTTGAACCCATAGACTGGCGAACCCAAATCTATTCGTCAACCCGTGCGTGAGATGCGTGTGGCAATGCCATCAACCCCACAACCCGTATGTAGCTTCTCACATTGTTTCCGCTCCGAGTCAGCTCATCCCCTGCCAGCGTCCGCTCATCCCCCGCCAGCGTCCGCTCATCCCCTGCTAGCGTCCGCTCATCCCCTGCTAGCGTCCGCTCATCCCCCGCCAGCATCCAATCAACCAGCGCCGCAGACTGCACCGGATCCACTGGCCGTTGCCACCGCCGTTGATTTACCAAAAGGACAGAAGCGGAAAGTCTTAGAGGCGGCAAGACACCACATCTATACCTTATTGTTTGCAGAAGAAGCCGTCCCATCACAAAAAACAAAGCTATGCATCATAGATCTTGCAGTATAGAATGCCAAACGAGATGTCTTGGGAGGGGGTAAGTGAATCCTCGTGTTATCACAAATGCCAATCATCATGATCCCTAGTCGTGATAAAGGACTGTGACATGAGTGAGGAGTTGACAATGACAATGGCTGCTGTTCGGAAAGAGAAGTACGCATTGTGCCGAGTCCAGCGAGAGTATAAGCTGCGGCTTCCACTCAATGAGGAAGAGATCGAGCACAAGCGTGCTGCTGTGAAGTTGCTAATCAGCAACCTCCACTTTTTAACGAAGGTGGTAACAGTATGTCGCTATATCTACTAATCCTACCATGACTGAATGTGAGCCTACCTAGGTTCCTAGTCCAGATGGTGGCCAGCCAACCACACGTAAGGAAATATTCACGGGCGAACTATTCAGCTCCACCGATTTGTTCAAAATCACAACCTCGATCAAGTTTTCGGGCTGCCTGCGGCAGCCATTTGTGTCGCACTCAAGGAATTCAGGGAAGGACACCATAGCGCGCTGTCTTTGTCATCTGAGAATTGGCGGGAACCGTACATGGAAGCAATGGATATTATCTATACAATGAGGGGGTCCCATGAGGAAAGTGCATGGCTCACGGTGCTGCAGCAGCAATTGATGGCGAAGGGGAGTAATTTGTGATTAGATAGTAGATACACGTGCACTGAATACGATGAAACTTTGATCACGTCGCCAGATTGACTGATAGTAAATGATAGTACAGAGTATAACCAAATACGGTGCGGGACCTGAGCCAACTAGATATAGTAACAAAATATGTTGACTTTGCTTCGCTTAGGGCGGTTCCAACTTTTAGATGCACACTCACATTGAAAGATATGGAAATCAGTGGCACACAGACAGTAATTAGAGTTTGCAAATTTATGACATTGATTGACATTGCACTCAACAACAACTGTGAGAATCAGTGTCACACAGAGACTCATGATTTGCAAAGTCATGATATATATTAGATAGGCTTAAAATTCTATCCTAAATGATACTCAGCAATTCAATGATAATTGCTTCAATTACGACCTCAGAAAAGGATTTTACATGCCAGGGAATACCATGACACCAATTCATAGTGGGGGAAATGATAGATATAATATTGTCCAAACATAATCACAGTGAATGATCATATAATAGATCAAGTAATTATCATATTGTCTCATTCCTCATTAGCTTCAATGTGAGCGGCGACGGCAGCTCGATACCCCGCACGCTTGGCACAAATCCTCGCCAATGCACCATTCTTGGATGGCAGACACTTGCTCTCTGTGAACAGCAGGAAAATTGTTATTATAAGAATCGTTCAAAGTCAGTAATGAGATCCATGCAGGAGAAAACTTGTGCCGATAACAATGAAAACCGAGCCTACAAATCATAAGCACACATAACACAATGTAAATATCATGACACACTTGGGTTGCGACATAGGAAATCAAGGACTTTGTAACATTTTGCATCCCATGGATACGTGCATTACCTGAGCGAGTGGCCTTCGGCTCCTGATCGACAGAGCTGGGATTTGTAAAATGTTGATTGTAAGTAGCAATTAGGAGGAATAATATAAATACATAGACATGAGCGAAGAACATGGTGGGTGTCCATAGGTTTACCGTACACGAAGTCGCGGAAGGTGGTGTCATCCAAGCTGATCTCAAACGAGAGCATATAACGATCCATCTCCAATTTAGGTGCTGAATATTCAGATAAGAGAAAATTTCTAGGACTGGTCTCGGTCTGGTCTTTTCCAAAAAAGGCAAAAGACTGGACCAGACCAGACCTTTAAACACTAAGTAGAGTAGAGATCCAACTCACTCAATGTATATACCGAGAGCGGGAGGTATTGCAGGGCGCTGGTTGGCCTTTGAAAGCCATGCGGCATCGTATGCTGCTGAACCTACCCGTTTTGGTAATCTCAACTGAGAGGTGCAGCAATGCTGTGGGTCCCGAAGGAAACCTCTGAGGCTCAGAGTGGTAGCCTGAGTTTCCCTGTGAACTGCTCATGGAGATCGGTTGTAGGGATGGGTGAATTCCAGAGTTAGATTGATATGGGACTTACTGGTGCTTATACTAGAATTTTCTGTGTCACACAGCGGTCACACAATTGAATTGAATTGGTGTATTGAGATCCAAGATTCAGGGTCTAGGGTGCACTACTGATTCAGAATGCGGGAGAGTCCATGCTCACTGGCAAGAATCATATCTTGAAAACTATGTGAGGGAGGATGGGCCCAATGATTTTGGATTTCACTATTCTACAAAAGGATATAGCACTCGGCTGTTCCGGAATAGTGTTCCGCTAGCCAAGGGATAACCTCCTGGATCCGACCCATCCAAAATCACAGTCATCTTTCCCTCGAATGGAGAGTATTCCATCCCTTGCTGCTTCTCCCGCGACATGCGCTTCTCCCGCATACGATCCTGTAGGGGATTGTCTCATGTTCTTCAAAGATTCCTTGTGTATCATCATCCCAGATATGCAACCCGAGGGCGAGATTTATCTCAAACTCAAAGCCTCACGTGTCAAGCATGTTCCTGAGCAGAAGGCACAAACGGCAAGGCATTTGGACTCTCCTTGGACATGTCATCAAGATGTTAAGATCATTTCCCATACCCACTACCAACTCGTTCTCGACCTCGTTGGCGAACCGTTATCCGCCTTCAGTTCCTCTAAGGAGCTCGTACAAGCTGTGCACGATGCAATGATAGGTAGGGTTCAAGGTTTCATAAAGCAAAGCGGGAGTTGATTGATTGATTACTGTTGTTCAGCTCATCAAGAAGAATTCGCTCTCGGAATTCTACATCGGGAGATTAGTATCGGAAACATCATCATCTACAACGGACGAGGCTACTTAATCAACTAGGATTTGGCAAAGGCTACATCTATGCAAACACCACGCCAGATAGCACGTAGTGTATGTCCGATCCATTGTTTCATTGCAGCCGAGTCGTTCGTACTGACTACGTAATATGGCACTTGGTAGTTTATGTCTGCACGCCTCGTGGAAAACTCATCCGCCCTATTATTTCTGCCAGGCCTGGCAAAGTGACTCGATGGATAGCCCCCTCCTCCTGCTTTATGATGTCTGTTAAGATGATTAGTATGTGACCCCATTTTCTATTTGTTTCCTGAGGCAGCCGCAGTTGAGGGGGTTGACTGACACCTCAAATTCAATGCCACCCAAGCAATGAACAAAAAAGGTCCAGGACGAGTTCACCAATGTTGCTCCTGCAGGCTGTAGCGGCTGCACTTCCTTCCAAAAAATGCAAGGCCCGTAGCAAAGCACCACTTGCTGGCTCTCCTTATACATCATGCAGCGACAGGCCCCCAAATGCACGTGCAGACGGTGCAGTCGAGGGTTCGTTGAATCACTCGCTTTGGCATGCGACGAGCTGCCAGTGCTAATTCATTTTCTGCAGAATTGGGATCGAAAAAAAAGTGTACCAAAACCAAGAATTCCGCTCCTGTCAAGTGTCCCATCCCAAGGACCCTCCTCAACCTGATGCAAGTTCTCGATCCGATGCGCACCCACCATGTTGCACGTCTTTGCACACCGACTCCGAAGAGAACTTCGATCTGGACATCTCTTCAACCTCTGAGGCTGATAGCTCTGCCGTGTCCGTGGTTGATCAGAGGTGAGGGAAATCTCTGGCATGTCATCGACAACATTCGCCATTACCACCTACTAGCGGTCCCAATCCACCACAGCCAGGGCCAGTCCAAGTCTTCTCAGAGAACCTGCACGACCTCTATCCAACCCTCCATCTAAGACTAGGTCCTGGTCCCGGTGTGGAGTGCGACAATGCTTGCAATTGCGGTCTCTTCACTGGATCAGAGCAAGACAATGATTTCGAACAAGGTGGAAAGAAGATAATGGTCGCCGATCTCAAGCATTTTTTTTCGACAATCCAAGGACGGGGCATGGACCTGTAAGAAATGCGCGTAAGTTGATTGCTTAACTCGCTGGACTTTTTTTAACATCTGCCGTGACACGTTATAGCTGTATAGCTCCAAACCACCCCACCGCAAAGCTCACTAGCTATACATACAGTGCAAATACTGATAAGCGCAGAAAGCTTGTGGGTGTGGGATAACCACTGAATAGGGACTCTAGGTCACACTGGAGTTCACTGTGAGTAACCAAAGATGATATTGAGCGAAGTAAAGCGA
>JBBPOM010001387.1:0-11268 GCA_038091455.1 Leccinum uliginosum | reverse complement strand
GTTCGTATTCTACGTCGTCGGTTGTACTCTCGGTTGACAGGCCCGGCCATATTATACGGTACTTTCTTTATCTCGGGCCCTCTCCACCGTCACGGTTAAACTATGCTCGGGCCCGCCACGGGGTCATACGTTTATGTCGGTCGTTTTGCAAGCAGGCTGTCCGCATAAATACGCGAAATGTTACCCCATGGGCTCATTCGGCAAGTCGGAAGAGGAGAGTTTGGATGCGATCGTCATGGCCAGGGGGAAACAATGACTCGAAGACTGGCATGGCACACTGTGTCGGAGGGGTTATGGCATTTTCTGGATGTATAAATACGAAGGCCTCACCTGCAACACATCCTCGAAGTACCGCGCAGGACGCAGGCTCAAATCTGCAACATTAGCCGGAAAACGGCGGATTCCTGCCTGTCCGAAAGGAGGAACCTGGGTGAATCTGAGCAATGAATCCATTAGTTAGTAGATAGGGTGGGCAACGAAGAGTAAACTTGCCGTTCATTGAAAACATCCACACGAAAAGGGGAAATCACATACAGAATTCTGAATAAGTGTTTCAGGGTGGCCTTTAGTATGCCTAATTCAAACTCGTGCAACATGTCCACGGTAAGCGCAGAGAATATGTTGAACCCCTGGTCAGAAAGTCGTTCAGTGAATGCATTCTATATGCTGGGTGAGCATGCGCAGAAGCTATTCCGAATTAATGCTCTCACTACTATCGGCACGAGGGACTTCTCCTTGAGGAGATTCTCCACAAAGCGACTCTTCAATGTCTTCCCAAGCTCATAGATAAATCGACGAGCGGCCGAAATTGCTGGTATGCAATATCCACGCACACGGGATAGTCTTGCCGCAATATCACTCATAAACCCCAGCCTATGGAAGTTGGTCTTGGGAACTAAACACCGGGGGCACGGGCAAATGCCTTTGTCCCTAATCGCGGCCAGTAAAACCCTGGCAGTAGCCTGAGATCAGCAACAAGCTTGCTTCAAGTTTGTGGTCAACCATTGAGAACCTACTTTTCAGGATAGTCGGCAGAATATGTGAATATCCGCGGATATACCCTGCGGATGACCCCATCAAAACATTTGATCTTCATGCCGTTCTTGTAGGCGTCCACAAAAGAAGCGTCCAGCAGGATCCTCCAGATGGCATGCACGAGTTCCCGTTTGCAGTGCGCTAGAAGATCCTGGTTGTGCTTCTTTGTAGAAATAGTGGATATAAGCTTCCGGAGTGTCCCAGGTAGCTAGAGAGGCTGAAGGTCAAGCAACGTTTTTGCGCAGCGCCACTTATCGAGCTTGAGACGTACCGGTGGGATGAATGCAATTGGGTGGCAGGCTCCTCCCTCCGTGGTTCGTACATACTTGGAGGCGTTGCCAAAGAAAAGGTAAATTGGCCATGCGGATGCATGTCCGAACTGCGCCAATCGTGTCGAATCCGACCACAACATGAGACCTGCGACTACCCTCTCGAGTTTGCAACCATCCGTCCTTCGTTGCTTCATGATTTCGTCCTGAGCTTTGTTCCAGGAATCAGAAGTGTAGAGTTCATCATACACTTGTTGTTCCTCGCCCGTGATTGGAGATTTCCACACCTTTTGCAAGAGGATATAAGTATGCAGAAAATGCAAGTATGCGGCCCGATGGAACACCGACTTACCTTTTTGAACGGCGTTAGATGGAATGCTCGTGAGGACCTCGCAGCGAACACGCTGCAAACCACATCCATAATAGGTCGGTAATACAAACCGGGAATAGAAAATGATTGGCCAAAGTTGCCCGCCTGGTTTTTCTCCTTGGTTGGCACAACAATCTCCACGTCAACACACTTCCACTTGTCCTGGCCTATGGAGTCACTAGAGGGGAGTTGCTTTGTTGCAGCATCCAGCCGGGCGGTTTGGGTCCGTGCATCAAATCCTTGCAAGTCTTCAGCACTGAAATTGGGGGCTTGAAGAACATCTTTGACCAGTCGGTTGACCTGGGAGGTCGAATTGGCATGGACACCGGCTGTCAACATCCACCTCATAAGGCGCCAGATGGTCATGTTGGCCCATGGCCAAGGAGGAGGGTGATCGTCTGGCTTCGCGAATGGAAGGCTTGGCTGGGAGGCAGACGAATCTCCACTTGCAGAGAGCTCGGCAGAGGAGACAAAGGAATCCGGGTCATGAGATGGACGATGGTGGTATTCTCTGGCGATGCCGAATGCATTGAAATGAGTGCGGAAGGAGTCGAAGACGTGCAAGAATACACGGCGGATTGTCGAGGGGGGAGCGGGTGGGGCATGAGCAGATATGGGAGGCTCAGGTAGAAGATCGCGATACCTGGCTGGCAAACGATGGATACGGCGGGGTGCTGGAAGCTGCTCGGGATGAGAGAATTGTGGGCCATCAACAGCGGGATGGCTGGTTTCTAGCGGAGGATTTGCCTGGATAGCGGGATGGCAGGCCGCTGAAGGCTTGTTCAAGGAAGAGGGCTGTGGATCATCGTCGTCCACTGGCACAGGGAGGAGGTCCGGGGGACCAGGCTCAGATGCCTATCAGCATTGTTGCTCGTTAGCTGAAACCCGCAGGAGTCCTTCATGCCAGTGGTCTTACCTCTGAGATTGGCCTTGGTCGTTTCGCTGGCGCCAATGCATGGCTTAATCCACCCTCAAGGCGCTGACGTTGGTGCGTTTGGTAGATTTCACAAGATATCCGATGTCGATTGAGACCTCTTGGAGAAGAGAACGAGCGTAAACATGGGTTCCGACTGCATGGAAACATCATGGTCAATATCACAAAAGCTAACAGGGCTGCAGATACTAGCAAACCGGTTGTAGCTCGATGCCACATTGTCCGCCTGGGTGGCAGGCCTGGGGGATGAGTCGGATGGCAGGTGGTGAGTCACGGCGACACATTTATTACATATATGTCCTTTACGTATATCGCCATGCTCCGAGTCGTCCACGAGAAAGCCTAAAAAAATGGTACCGGGGGAGTGGGGAATGGGGAAAGAAAGGATGGGTCAGCAGCCAGACAACAACGCATGTACAACTCTCTCACCGGTACTGTGACGGGGGTGCACATGAGGTTGACCAGTTACTGGCAGGCAGGGTGCTCGACGACGGACGGTCGCGTCACTCTCGGAGCCTCCCTCACTGGTAGCATGTCTTGTCCGTGCTGGAGACAGCTGTCAGCTGGGTTGTTTCTCACGAGTGTGCGCTCATCCAGCAGCTGACTGATACGCAACGACGACGTGACAAGGGTGCACTGCCGACTGACGGTGTGACAACAACGACACAACGACAAAGATGCGATGAGGTGCGACGAGGTGCGTACCTCCCTTCCTCTCTGTCCCTCACTCACTCACCACCAGACCTTTCCCTGCCTCCGATCTTTCTCTCTCTCGCCCACCCCACCCTGCCAGACCTCGTCCATGCCGTCAACGGACTGCGTCGAACACGACGACGCTGGGGTGATGACTCGACGACACAGACGGACAACGCCTGAGGGCGACGACTACGATGGAGGACGAGGGAGTTGGGAGGCAACGACGGCCCGGGTGAGTACACCCCATCCTCGTCTTCCTCCTCACCCTCAGGCTCCTCCAACGCGACGACTTGAACTCGTCAGACAGCGTCGACAACAACAACGACACAGCGACAACAATGTCGTCAACGACTGTTGCCGTGACAGCGACATCGACGACGCAGCGACAACGGTGTTGTCGATGACCCGTCACGGCAAGATAATGGCGACAACTTGTCACGGCAATGCAGCCACAGTGTCGACGACGACGCCGACACGACGAGTGCCGACTACAACGACGACGTAACAACGGCATGACGCCGACTGGCGACATGCACACCGACAACGACAACGCACTGACGACACTGACACGTCGACAACAACAACAACAACATGCCACGCCATGACGGCAAACGCAACAACGACAACGAAGACATCCGAGTCGACGCGGGCCGCGGCAACAACGCAACGAGACTCGATGACATGACGACGTCTTGTGCTGGCAATGGCACCACGACACGCCGTTCTGACATCAAGGTCGTCGACAATGACGAGTCGGAGAACAACAACAACAGGCAACACCGACACGACAGCGGGTCGTGAGCATCATGCTCACCACCCGATGTCGTGACGTTGATGTCAACGGTAGTAGTACTAGTACCTCACGGATACCGGTACCCGTACCCGCGCGGGTATTAGCTGCCCAACCTCCACCCGCCGACGACAACACTTGAAGGTGCCAGTGGCATGCTGGACGCACCGCGACACGGCGGCATGACGATGAGCACAATGACGATAAACCTGACGAACGTAACACGTACTACATGATAGTGCGTGCCCGCCCGCCTCTCTCTCTCGCTCACCCTCATCTACCCCAGACCTCATCGATCATCCACAATGCCAACATGGCGATCACGGTGTTGAGGAGCGCGACGGCAATAAACGCAATGAACGCGACAACATCCGGTGTGTGCCCGCCTCTCTCCCTCCCCCTCTCCCTTGCTCACCCTACGCCCACCCGGGCCCCAGACCTCGTCGACACTGCCAGCACACCCCCGGGCCACAGCATGAGGACGACATCCATGATCCGAGTCATGATGTGATGACACAATAACACGGTGTGCTGGTAGTAACACCATGCCACGGCGATGACATAACAATGGACACAACGACGATGCAAATGCAATGCGACGCGTCACAACACTCTCCCTTGCCCTTGCCCATCCTATGACGACAACGGCATGGCGGCATGGCATGCTCAGGCTGGCATTGAACACCACAACATGGCAATGTGACGACAGCGACGACGGTCACAACACTCCCTCTCCCTCTCCTCTCCCACCCTACGCCCGCCCCTGTTGCCGCCGCAAGCACCAATTTAGAGCCGAAGTAGGCCGAATTAGGAATAGTTTGTTTGTCCTATAAATAATGGTAAACTTGAACCTGGACCCAAATCTAATGGAACCAGGCGAAAGCGGTCTAACTTGAACGTTCTTGAATTAGTTACAACTTGGAGCCTGTCTCCTGACCCTGCCGGATCACAAATCTAAGGAGACGTCAAAAGATGCCATAACGTGAGTCATATGATCCCGGAGCTTCGAGCTGTTCGGTCAAAAAAACTGATCATTGAACGATTCGAATCTGCATTGATTGAAACTTGTCCCCCCATCGATGCCTCCAATGCACAACCCCCCATGGATGCTGCCAGGTGATCCTGGATGGAGGTCTGGCTCACCAACACCTTCGGATGCCTCCTATGATTCTATGGGTCAGCCTAGGTGGGGAGGTGTTGGTCAAGGTGCGCCCCTTGATGAAAATGGGCGGTACATTTACAGCCAAATGGGCATGCCCATCGTTGCCTCACCCGGTTCTCCAAGTCTGAGCGCCGAAGTTGGTCCCCAGGTCGATGAGGTAGGTCATACTCTCGATTGTTTAGTACCTTTGCTTCGATTGAATGTTGGCCAATGGCAATAGAACTCTCTTCATCACCGAGACCATACCGATGATGCCACCGTGACTTCCGAACCTCCGAGTCCGAGCGCCGTGACTGAAGTTGGTCCCCAGATTGATGAGGTTCGTCATACTTTTCAACTGTTGCGGTACCTTAGCTTGAGTTGAACATTGACGGTAGAACTCTTCTATGAATCATGGAGGCCATACTGATGGTGTCGTTGTCTCGATCAATCGAGCAAGCTTGAAGAGGAGATTCAATGATGTTTTCAATGATTCTCCGAGTCTGCCCCAGGTACTGGTACCAGACGCACATCATTCATTTGCTATGCTAAATCCACCGCAGACCCCGAGGCGCTTCGGGGGCTCATTGAACAACACTCCAAGTCGTGCAAGAACGATGCGATCGGCTCTGCTACTAGTACCTTCCGCCTCCAAGCGACGTCGCCTTCGAACTCCATTCAACATGGATGGCGGCATGAGGGGCTCACATAAGCAGAATCTGGAAAATGCAATCAAAGAGATGCATCAAATTGTAAGTGCTTCGTTAGCAAAGCAAACGGAGGTTTTGGTGGAGATCCTGAAGGTTATGCGGAAACACAACCCAATTGACTCGGATTGATCATTGTGTATGACAGCGTCTGTACAATACTTGTATTGAGATGACTGGGAGAATGTACAAACCGGTGCACGCTGATTTTACTACCAATTGTCATCGCCATTGGTGCCATCAGGTGCCAGTGAACATAGTAAGATAGGGAGTGCCACCAGCCTCAGTGACGCGATGGTACGCGCGTCATTGTCATCAAGAGTCGGTGCAACGAGACGGTGGCAATGCCATTGCTGCCGTCTCCGAGTCGCAGCCAATCTAGAAATGATTAGTTCGGATAAGCTCCATACTGCCAGTGGGTCTTTACTACTTAAGCTATATACAGTATTTTCGTAACTCTAAGTTCTCAATGAGCGCTTACAAAAACCTGACGAGTGACTGCCAGCGGGGAGGTGCTTGCGTGAAGGTCTCTTGGAGGATGAAAAAAGGTACAGGCCGGCAGCTTATGACGATACTCCCAATACCCGAGTGAAAAAGGAAGCTTACAAGGCAGTAACGTAAAAGAACCTGCCATGCACTGAGATCGGCGCCGGGCCATCCAGTCAGGTTCCATTCCCCACCTTCCCCGCCTTCCCTGACAATCGCTAATCAGATCTGCAACTAACGATGATGAATAACGTAACCATTTGACAGTCTTTATACTGGCCGTGAGCTATGGCTGGACGAGCCAGGACGACCAGTGCAAAAGGGGAAAAATGATGCACCTTTTTCGTCTGTCCCCACCTCCAACAAAGTGAATGTGTGCGTAATCAATGTGCATCACCGGTGCATGATCCGGCCGCCAACCTATTAGCTGAACCTCACAGTGAAACTTTTCACGCGGTTCAACCGGTCGCTGAGATCTGAGATCTGAGAGCCGTTTGAGATTGATCTGGAGATTTGTGCTGACCGTTCCCCTCGCTCGATGACCCATGCCCGCCATCCTCTCCCTCTCCCTCTCTCTCCCTCTGGTCTCCCTAATCTTCATCTCCCTCTCGTGCACACACGCCATCTCGGGGTCCCAACAGAGACGACACGACGGTCCTGCCCATGACCTCTCCCTCTCCCTCCCTCTCTCAGGCTCCTGCACACGCGCTGAACGCGCCGTCTTGGGAACAACAAGACGATAACGATGGTGGCGCCACAGTCCAAGTCCCATGATCGATGCCTTCTTCCTCTCCCTCTCTCTCCTGCACATGCGCCGAACATGCCATTCCGGGGTCCATGGGGATGGTGCGACGGTCCTGTCCACGTCCGCGTACTCTCCCTCTCCCTCCCTCTCTCCTGAAGACGCACCGAATGCGCCGAGAGTCTCGGGGTCCACGCCGGGGATGCCACGACAACATCATGCTGTATATATTATCATTGTCACGTAGCGGGTATTTACTGTCCGTTGTATGAGGGCCCGAATGCACAAATATTCTGCACGCATTTTTTCGTAGAGCGCGCACTTTTTTGGGGTGAGCGCACAATTTTCGGGATGGCCGTGCATCTTTTCGAGGCGGGCACGCAATTTTCAGTACATGCACGGACGAGCAAGGGGATGGGATGGGATGGGTGTGGTAACAGCATGGGTCCGGGGTGTGGGTATGCGCTGGGCCCGGGTACGGGTACGGGTCATGATTGTGACCCGCAATGGTACCCGTACCCGCCATGCAATACCCACAGACCCTCACTCACACTCGTGTGCAAACACACACGCAAACGCACAGTGCGTTTGCGTTTGCATTTGCATACGAGCGTAGCTCCGAGCTCTGAGTCCGTCATCATGATCCTCCCGTGGACATGGAGTCGTCATCACGTCGCCCGGTCGCCGTGCCGCGTAACACGTTCATCGTCGATGTCGCATTCAATGCGTCCTTCGTGTCGATGTCGCGTCGTTTTGTCGTTGTCTGTCGAGCGTGTCGTCACCTTGTCGTCATGTTCCGCTGATGGCGTGGACGAGGTCTGGCGGGGTGGGGTGGGTGAGAGAGAGAAAGAGGGGAAGCCTCGGGAGAACTTGAAACGCACCCGTTCGAGTTGAACGTGTCGCATCGACACGTTCCGTCGTCGCGTTGTCGTTTTCGAGTCGACTCGAGTCGAGCCACAGGCTGTCGTCACGGACGAGGTCTGGCAGGGGGTGAGATGGGTGAGAGAGATAGGGGGAGAAACGGGGAGGCGCATCTTCTGCGCGGCAGTCGGCATGTCGTCGGAGTCTTCGACAGTCCACTGACGGGCAGTGGCAGTGTCAGACAGCATGGACGAGGTCTGGCGGAGGGTAAGTGAGGGACAGAGAGAGAGCCTAGGGACGCACGCACGCACACTGCGTCGTCATCGCGTTTGTCACATTCGTCGTCGTGTCGCCACTGGTTGGCATCGTGCCGTCTTCGTGTTCTCGTACCATCACGTTCAGGGCATGCGCTAGTGTCGTGTGGTGCCAGTGGTGCTGGCGGCGGCGTGGACGAGGTCTGGCAGGGTGGGATGGGTGAGGGAGAAAGAGGGAGAGGGAGAGAAGCGGGCACCGTGCGGTCCGTGCCATCATCGGCGAGTCGTCATGGCGTCCTGTTGAAGGGCATGCGCTGGCAGCGTGGACGAGGTCTGGTGGTGTGAGGGAGAGAAAGAGGGAGAGGGAGAGAAGGGGGCACCGTCGTCGTCGGCGTCACATCGATGTTTGTTGTCGACGTTGCGCGTGAATGTTACTGAATGAGCAGGATGCGGTGTTGTCTCCGTGTGGACGCATCTCGTCCTCATGATCGCATCCTCCTCCTCATTGACATCAGCAAACCACCTATAGTCTGTGCAGAACTACAGAGGAATTTGTAGTCTCACAGAATTTACAGTGAAGTACCTAGTAATACAAGTATCTACAATCTTGTGCCAGTTCTGTGGATAGTCGAGTCAAATTGTGTTCGAATGAGAACTTATGTCTCCACAGTCCACACAGAGCTGCTCGACTTGGCTTCACAGACTCATTGTTACTCGACAGAGCTCCAAGCTAACTTGAAACAGCAAGAATAGAATTCTACCCGCTAGGTATTTACGACACGCGGGAAAAACAAAAAACAAAAATAGCCAGGAACAGGTACAGAAAACTACTCGCTAGCAGCCGACCGAAAACAGATATCACCAGGAACAGGTACAAAAAACTACTCGCTTGCAGACGACCGAAAACAGAAATCACCAGGAACAGGTACAGAAAACTACTCGCTAGCAGACGACCGAAAACAGAAATCACCAGGAACAGGAGAATACGGGAGAGAAACCTAGAAATGAACCGGAACACAAAACCGCAGGAAGAGGAATTGGGGCGAGAAAACCGAGATGCAGGAAACCGTCGAGTGTAACGAACCTAAAAACAAGAAGTGTATTTAATCTAGAATTGGGTGAAAGTCGTCCTCAAAAGCGATAATATTCCCGGGTTCATTGGCGGGTGTGCTATAAAAAACATACTATAAGACTCAAATAGCACGAAGAAATAAGACATACTCAGCAGCGCTCGCCCAAGCAGTCCTCAACGCTTTCGTTTTCGCGGCATGCTTCGGGTCCTTATTGATCGCGAATTGCATCGAAAGAAATTGCGCATAGATTCTGGAGTAACCCTGATATTCGAACTTTCGATCTTCTCGTACCCCAGTTGCGGTGTATTCGTCAATGGCAGCTCGCAGCTGTCCGCCAAAAAAAAAAAAAAATTAGCAACGCACGAGGATAAATAAACGAATAAGGGACAGTACAGTGGTTGCTGCCAGACAAACCGCAACTTGCGGAACTTCAGCGGCAAACACGTCGGGAAACGCGACAGCTAACGAAGATGGGCCATTATAAAAAAACGAGACAATCAGAGCGCCAAGCGCAGGGGCCGCCATGTTGTTGGTGGATCCCTGGAACATGTTAATAACGACCAGAGAGAAAACAGTGTTGCATACCTCATCATCGACGCCGTCGAATGTGAAAGTAGAACCTCGAACCAAGGCTTGCGCCTGAGCTTTATTTTCAGCGGGTGGAAGTTCTTCGCCAAGCGGATAAAACCGCGGCACAATTTCACGAGCCTTGGACTTCAACGTCGAACGCCAGGTCATCATGGCCTCCCAGAGCTGCTACCGTCATCAATACACGGAGGAATCGAGGCACAATACTTCGCACCAAGACAGACAACTCTTTTCGATATTGTGGCCAGTATCCTGAAAACGGGGTATTTGGAATCGACACTTCAACAAGATTGTTTATACTCACCTTGAGGAACATTGGAAGATTCGACGAGCGCCTCGTTGAAAAACTCGAAACTCTTTTGATCAATAAACTCGGGACGAGAAATGAAAGGATTGACCGAAGCACAGTTGCACTGCGCGATCAATTTTGCACGCTCAATTACAGGGCGAAAGCTAACTGGGTAAGCGCGGAGCCTGGTTGCAGGGCCATCCAATGGACCCGGAGGGTGACCTACAGAAGGTGGTGGTTGGAGTGGAGCGGACGTGGCCTGGGGGAGAACGGGCGGTACTGCCTCGGAGGTGGTCGGCGGCGCTTGAACAGAAAAGAGTGACGCAGAAGGCGGTACTCCATTGCTACTGAAAGCACGGTATTTACCCTTTGCCTTGGAACCTTGTTGGAGACGAATGTCACGAAGCGTGGACGGATCTGGAGGGCGGGGGAAACGGTTGCGTTGATGATGTTCGTTGACGACATCGTGAACAAATCCGTCTTTGAATAGTGTCAGACGCATATATTCTACGTCACAGGTAACTTATAATGGCACACGACAACTCACCTGCAGTGCGAGCTTCGGGAATGTGACTGGCGTAATTGTCCGAGTTGTTCGGGGCGCGTTCCTCCGCGAGTAAAGCAGGGTCTATTTAGAATGTCAGCTGCATCTCTTCATTCATACGTTAACACCTACCAATTTCATGGTCCTGTGGAATGCGGCGAGTAGTAGAGTTGTTTGGTCCTAAATCACATTCGTGTCCGCCTACATTACTGAATGACGTTGCTATGCTTACCTCGAAGCGCCATCTCGGCAGCACGATCGTCCTCGTCAGGCGATACCTCGTCAATAGAGAAGTCATCTAATTGACCACTAGAATAGCCTGCCTTAGGGAGCTGTGAGCCCGAAGCATACATCAGGAAATTGGTGAGGTGATGATATAACCAGTGATATATGATAAAGAAATGTAAGGCTGATAGCATGAAGTAATACATTATCAATCATTACCATCATTTGCCAGAAGTATATTAAAAAAACCAAACTATGATCAGA
>JBBPOM010001385.1:0-11271 GCA_038091455.1 Leccinum uliginosum | reverse complement strand
TGGGAGAAGAAATCGAACGAGATCGGGTAATTTGCGAATGTTGGTTATTGCGGATTGTAGATCAACAATAAGACTGCATAGCCTGTTGTACTGGTCTGAACCTTGTGAATGAATTGTGTCGTTTCTTTCTGATGAGTCGAGTAAATTTGTTTGCAAGAACCTCTCCTTCCTGGCCCGACGCGATGACGTCTTCAAGAGGGGAATGGAGACGAGAAATCTGGCTCCATGATACACCTCGACCTTGCTCCAGCAGTTCGACCGCTTTGTTTGTACGCTGGTTGCGGAGACAGGCGGAGAATGTATCGATTGCTAGGGATGAAGCGAGGTCCTTGAAAGTCTGTAGATAATGGGGAAGAGATGGTAAAGTGGCCAGATGCTGAACGAGTAGTCGAAGAGATTTTTCATATGCGAGCAGCATTGTGGGATGGTGGAAATCTTCAGCTACACTGATCCATGCCTTGACTGCAAAGAGATCAGAAGGTGAGACTGTTTGTGAGATATTCGTCAAGTCAGTGTAAAGACTGAAAAAATCCTCTCTATCTTTCAACTCGCTCGACTGGGTGAACCGAATACGGAGACGATCTGCAAGTAGATGCAATGTCGATGATCTGTCGGGATGACCGGATGGAAAAAGGTCGAGGGATTGTCTGCTGAGGATGGTGGCGTCATTGAGGTCTGTCATTTCTCCAAGCTGCTTGTAACGATTGGAGAGACACAGTGCGACATTGTTCAACGACGTGGAACGGAGCGGATGCCCTTCTGCGCAACGTTCTAGTGCTTCTATGGAACAGACAGTGGCTTCCTCGTTGTCCGCTATCGTACCCAGATAGCCGTAACGATTCCGAAGATGAATGGCAAGCTGATTCAGTGAGCTCCATCGCTTGTAGTGACCAGGTGGGCAACGATCTAGTGCTTGGCGATCAACTTGAAGGTCGACTGCCTCGCTAATGTGGTCCGTCCCGCCCCCTTGCTCAAACTTCGCAAACGCCGACTCTGCCGCTGAAAGTATTTCATCGACTGACACAGTCACCTCCCCGATGGAGTCTGTCCTGTCCTGAGCTTGCTCGTGCCATTTCAGTGCTCAGTTCTCGCAGATAGAAGAAAAATAAGAACTTTCAGATTCCATCTTGTCTTACTATAGGTTGACCTTTTCTGTACGGAGCGGAAGGCACTGGGCAGAAGAACGTCACAAGTGGCCCAAGCATTGCTGACTAGTGGGCGGGTGACCTTGCCTGCGACTCTTTGCCAGAGTACGGAATCGGAAATAGCCCAACGCCGTGAACAAGTCAGTGTCACGTGTACTGTCGTGACCGCGTCAGAGTCAGACAGCGACGACGTCCGACGCGCTTTGACGAGATGTGGTTGATAACAGGACCTTTCGACTCTGCGACCGCAGACGTTACCACCACAAGTGAGTCCATTCCCCGATGGCATTCGAGTCACTCGCCTCAAATGATTTGGTTCTAGAGACGAAGCTACTCAAGACCGGTCGCAAGATATCTCTCGGTCGAAAAGACAAGCAACTCGTCGTGAACAACAAAAAGATATCCCGCGACCACTGCGAGTTCACCGTGGGCCCTTGTACAGAGGACAATGTGGTGCGTCCTCGAGAGTGGCAGATCGAGCCGTCTGACGCGGCGTACTGACCGCGTTCTGCCCTGTGCTTCCCTAGTCAGACCCGTCCTTTGTGCCGACGCTGGAGATATACAACGCCAAGGAAAAGCCCATATCGATCGACCGGGACGGTCTTCCCGTCATTGTGAATCCCTCGTCATCCAACGAACTCAAGTCGGGCGACAAGGTCAACATCGTGGTGGGGATAACCATCGAGTGCGTGTCTCGCTTAGCTCAGGAGCGTTCCCCGCCTCTGACGTACATATAATGATAGGGTGCAGTGGCGAAGCGTCGCATGCTTTCTTCCGCCTGCGCGGTCCATGCCATCCATATCGAACGAAGATTGTGCAGCGTTGGGTGCGCGTTCTGCGTCATGTCGGAGCGTTTCGGGGTGCTCATGGTCTCTCTAGGCATCAGTCTGCTGACCTCTCCTAACCAGCATGCGACCCACCATCTCACCCCCAAGTATGAACTCACCATCCCGTTGGTGACATCGTTGCTCTCGGCCGCTCAGCTCGTGAAAGCAGAGTGGCTGCAGGAACTCGTTCGCCTAGGAACCACCTCCGACGATACTCATCCGCTCAAACTAACACCTTTGGAACTGGCCTTTACCCCTCCACCGGAAAGCAGATATAGACCCATCTTCTCTCCTTCGCTGATGCCGTCACTCAAGCATTTCAAGCACTGGGAGCCTAACGAGGAGAGACTCCATTTCCTCAAGGGATATAGATTCGTCGTGTTGAGCGACGCGGAGGGACAGACCGACCATGAAACGAGGGATCTGGTCGTTCGTGGCGATGGGCAGTATGAATGTTTTCCTCTCACCAACGGAGAGGCAAAGTGGAGGCAGATGTTGGCCAAGGGAAAGAGGAAAGTGGACGAGGCTGGTTTGAAGGTCGCCATTGTTGCCCGCCAGCACGTCGTGCAGGCTGCCGTCGGTACAGACAAGTGGCAACAAATGACTGCCGAGGCACAGAGGTCATTGCGTCGTTTTGTATGCTCGCGTTGGTCTGCTCATTTCCGATTACAGTCTTTCGTTACCGCTCATCACTGTGGAGGCGCTGATGAATGCTGTCATCAACACTGACCTCTCGCTCATTAATGGAGGATCGTCGATCGAAGGTGGGTTATACCTTGCGCGTCTAGTTGGTATATTGTTGTGACTACCTATGGTAGGTGACGCTACAGCCGAGAGCGAGTCACCCCTCCCGGACTTTGTTCCGAATACACTTCCGAATGAACCATCGTTGCCTCTTGCGCCGAAGAAGGCACCCGCGGAGAGCGACGGTGTTCGTCCCAAATCACCCTCACCCTCGCCCCCGCCCATGGTCCTTGGCCTGCCCGTTCCTCCCCCTCCCAGTAAGGTACGGTGATATATTGTTCCTTGACTTGTCGTAGCATCTGACCTCTGTTCAGAACCTCATTCGTCGTACTAAGCCCTCGTCGAGGACAGCTAGGGCCGAAGAACCTGTTTCCGACTCCAAAGATGAGCCTCAAGCGGAAAACGTCGGGTTCACTCTTCCTCCGGTGGGTCCTGAACACGTTCACCCGGATTTGACTTGAACGTCATATTAGCCCTCTCTGATGACACGGGCCACGAGACTGAAACGACGATCGCCTGCTCCATCAGCTCCATTAGACGAGCCCATGTCGGAAGTTGAGCAAGGTCAAGAACCGCCATTGAAGAAGTTCAAAGCGCTCTTCGATGCCACCGATCCGGAGAAGATGGTCGTTGACTCGGGTAGTCTCCAGGACACAGCGATGGAGGAGACTCAAGGCGGGGAGAGCCTTACCCAAAGCGAATCTCGGCCACGGCGTTCGCAGATGGCTGCACCACCACGAGCGCTCGAGGTCGTGGCCGAGGAGGAGGAGGAGAGTGTTCCTTCGCAGGCACGGACCGCCGCACCTGCCTTGCCTCGCCCTGGTCGAAAGTCGCCGTCGTTGCCAGAAGCCCAGGGGCCACACGTAGATGCTACACAGGATCCTAAAGCACCACGATCGAAGCAAACAAAGTCTAAACCGACACAGAATGATCAAATGGACACTGATCAGGCATTCCTCACGGCGCTTGCATCGAGAAAGGGCAGGAAGAAGACGGGCGAGGACGGGTTCGATCGAGAGTTCGACAAGCTTCGCATCACGAAACCGGACATCCGACGTGAGGAAGAAGAAAAGGCTTGGGAACTTCTCGGCGACTTTGACATGGACACGCGGAATATGCGAGGGAACTTTATGGTGGTGATGGAGTTGGAGGTCTTTCGCCGGGATCCTGACCATCGGAACGTGACGCGCAGCTATGATGGTCTCAAGAATTACAAGAAATTCAAAAAGGTTCTTCTGTATCCCGTTCGTTGTTTGGCGTGATCGTCTCTTGAACGTTCTTTCTTTTGTTTCTAGACACCCAACCCTTTAGCGCGTGCTCCGATCGAGCTAGTGGGTACGGCAGAGCATGATTATGGAGTGGGCACAGGTACGTTTTTGGGGATGGCTTTTTCTCGATCCGACGTTTTCGTTTTATCGTACGACAGGTTACTGGAAGGATAACGGTACTTTTGATAACTGCGGGACTCAAGGACCTACCCAAACGGCAGGAGGGGGGACCCAGAAACTGCGCGCTCCGACCGTTTTGGAATCAGATGGTGCTGACAGCGACGTGCCGGTAGCGAAAGCGACCAAGAAAAAGACGACGAGTCGGAAAGCCCCCCCGCAGACCAAGGCCAACGCAGAAGCCGAGAGGCTCTTCTTTGATTCAGACGAGGAAGCGATCGCGGACTCTGAAGAAAACGCAGGGAGAGCAGCGGGTCGCACAGAAAAAATCGACTCGGCAGTGCCCAAGACGAATAAACGGCGTCGCATCATTGCAGACGATGACTCGGACGATGGCGTAGCCTTCAAAGGGTTTGGCAAGAAGAAACGAGTACGGTAACGATGATGGAGACAGATATCTATTACATGAATATTCTACGTTCCTTGTATGGCCCTATGGAGTCCTTGAAGCTAATTCATCGTGGATGGAAAAGCCCAATAAACGTTGCGTTTTTGCGGCGACCCGACCGCCGGTTTGGCTGGCAAAGTGTAAGCGTCGTTCGAACGTGTGGGATGAGAGATGACAAAAAGCGTACTGTTGTTCTTGACAAACAAAGCTTTCGGGAGCCCCTTCCCAATCGTCAAGGACGTTTTCGGTCGTGTTGCCCTGCGGACCGTTGTCGTCGGGCGCGCCAAAAAGGTCCAACGCTAATCGAGCGTGGCTTACGCCCGCGTAGGTCGTCACGCATCGCGGATTGATGAGGATGCGAGCTGGGGTATATGCCGAGTTTGGTACGGAGAACGTACTAACCGGAAGATCGTCGAGGGAAAGTTCCGAGTCTCCTGGCATGGCGTCAAAGTCGGATCCTGCGTTGGCGTCGGAGTCTACGGGCGGTTCGGGTATCTGCCTGCGATGGTGTATCTTTTCTTGGTGGGATGATGATCCCGGGCGGCCGAAAGCGGCGGCGTCGGATCCTTCGTCGTCGTCCTGCACGCCCTCTCTTGCTTTGCTGACCCAGAGATCCCTGCAGAACCATGCCTGACTGCTATCAAGACAGGGTGCGTCCGTGGAGCGCTGAGGTGGGGTATCGGAGGACGACGAGTTGTGGAAGTCGTGGCCGAAGCGGTAGGTGAGGCCCTTGTAGTAGGATTGAGCAGGGTCGACGATGTGCGTGCCGGCTTCGCAGCAAAAGACTTGAAAGGGGAGGTGTTGACTGTATCGGGCGGCTCCGTTCTTGTCCCGAGGAGGCACGGCGTCTGGTTTGGACGAAGATTTGGATTGACGGAATTGATCGCCGTGAATGTCTCGAGTGCGCCACCTAGAACAAAAATGCAGAGTCAGGTAGGCGCGATCACGGGAAGAGGTTTCTAGCTTGCCTGTCAGAGAAGATGAATTGCCCACCCGACTCTGCCCAGTCCATCCCGCAAACCATGGCGACTTCGTTCGCGATGCTGACTCTCAGCGTTTCGAGGATGTCGTTTGGGCAGGTGAACCCTTTGAGCCAGATGACGCGGAAAAAGGATATTTGTCGCCTTTCGCGTAGCTCGAGCAGTGGTTCCAACGCGAGGTTTCGCATGTAGGCTTCTTCTGCAGGGTAGTACGCGACCGCGGGGTCGTCCGTCATGGATGGGACGCGACGTATCCTGAAAGGGACACCGAGAAGGGTCAACACGGCTTCGCAGAGGTCGGTGAGGGTGGGCGTCGAATCCGTGGAGCCGTAATCGAGCATGGAGACGAAGAGGTTGGAGGTGCCGAGGCGTTTTGCTAGTTGGACTATGACGGCGAGTTGGTCGACGAGGAAGTGGTCTGCAGAGTGCATGGCCAGGGCGATGTAGTAGAGTCTGTCGTCTTTGGCGAGGTCGTCGTAGGTGTCTTCGTCGACGTTCTTGTTTTGTCCGAACGGGCGAATCAAGGTGGGGCAGGAAGCGGCGACCCAACCGTTGAGAGAGAGCAGCCCTTCTACCGCGCTGAGGACGCTCTGCGTGTCTACGTGACTCGTCTCCTTTGAAGTGATGCTAAAACGTCGGTCGTCGAACACTTTTTCACCGAAAAAAAAAAAAGAGAGAGAACTGACAATGGCACTTGGAATTGCTCCCAAAAGTTGTTGGCACCAGCAGAGATGAGGTCGTCGAGTATGTCGGGTCTGGCATCTCTGCCCATCCTCCGCTGTAGAGATTTGTATTTCTGGGCATTTAGGATTGTCCTCAGTCCGGTGACCCGCTCGATCACGTTGTATCCCTGGTACTCTGAGATGGAAGACGGGGTGGTCTTGGACGAGGAGAAGAGATAGAAGAAGCCAGCTAGCAATAGAACGAGAGCGGAGAGTCTCGTCAAAATATTTCTTCTGAGTGTGATGGCCATATGTTGTGTGTTGTCCTTTGACTCCGCTCTTTTGTAAGACAACCACGATGGTCACCGCAACGACCACCGATGCAGTCCCGATCGAGACCGCCCACGAGGACATGATCGTATGTATACACCTTAGTTTCTTCTTCATGTCGCCCATTCACTCTCTCCAGCACGACGCGCAGCTCGACTACTACGGCAAACGACTCGCCACGTGTTCCTCCGACCGTACCGTCAAGGTCTTCAACGTCGTCGACGGAGAGCCATCCAAGTCGGGTGGTCAGACCCTCAAGGGGTGCGTGTCCCCCAACGATCTCCTTTTTGTTCCCCCCCCCCCCCGAGACTGACTTGTCGTATTAGGCACACCGGCCCCGTCTGGCAAGTCGCGTGGGCTCACCCCAAGTTCGGCAACATACTCGCATCGTGTTCGTACGATGGTCAAGTTCTCATCTGGAGAGAACAGACCCAAGGTCCTTCTGCGGGGTCCTGGACAAAAATCAAAGAGCACTCGTTGCACACAGCGTCAGGTGCGTTGCTCTGTCCCCCCCTTTGCATTTGCACGCCCGCTCGATCTGACCCCTTTACAAGTCAACTCTATCTCTTGGGCCCCTCACGAGCTAGGCGCTATCCTTGCATGCGCTTCTTCCGATGGAAAATTATCCGTGTTGACGTTCAAAGGTTCAGTTCGATTTGCGATGCAATGACACTTTTTTTTTCTCACTCTCGTTACAGATGACGGGCAGTGGGTCGCCGATATCTTCAATGGCCACGCCATCGGGTGCAATGCTGTCTCCTGGGCACCTGCCACTCATCCTGGCTCGCTCATCCACCCGCATCAGCCTGGAGCCCCAGCCCCTCCGGCGCCTTTCAAACGTTTTGCCAGCGCCGGCTGCGACAACCTCGTCAAGCTATGGTCCTTCCGAGAGGACACTCAGACATGGGTTGAGGAGGAGACACTCGAAGGGCACGGAGACTGGGTTCGCGATGTTGCATGGGCGCCGAATATCGGTTTGCCGAGGAGTTATATAGCTACAGCATCGCAGGTACGCGTCTCGCTGAATCCACTGGGTGTGATTTTGATTGTCTGCAGGACAAGTCTGTTCTCATCTGGACAAAAGACACGCCCGCTGCACCATGGGTCAAAACGCCCCTCGACCCATCGCTTACTACTTCTCAAAACGCGCCGACAACGCCGGGCAAGTTCCCCGACGTCGTGTGGCGAGTGTCGTGGAGTCTCGCAGGAAACATTCTTGCGGTGAGCTGTGGGGACGGAAAGGTCACGCTTTGGAAGGAAAACCTCAAGGGCTCTTGGGAATGTGTGAGTGATGTGAATAGTTGACGTGATCTTAGATGTTGTATACTTTGCTGGGCAATCGATCATGCACGTCTCTAATATTATTCTAGTCTTTCCTCAGTGCATGGACCGACCGGTCCAAAGTTTTTGATTGATGCGCGATCGATACAGTGGGAAATAAAATAGAAATGAGGAAAGGAAATCAATCGAACAGCCCAAAGCCCTGTTCGTAGACAACGCTCGGTTAGTCGTGGAAGGAGGGGAATGTCGAGTACACACCATGTCGTCGTCTGATTCTTCCTTTTCCTCCTTCTTTTCTTCCTCCTTTGCTTCTTCTGCGGTAGCTGCCGGGGCACCGCCGCCAGATACAGCAGCCGAGACAACACCCACTGCGGGTGCACCTCCGCCCGCGCCGACGTTCAGTAGTAGTTCTTTGACGTTCTTGCCTTCCAATGCCTTGGCGAGGAGCGTCGCCCATATGGGCTCGACATCGACGTCCGCTGCGTTCGTCAGTGCGATGATTTTATCGGACTAACGATAACGAATTAGCAAATAGTTGGCGCGAATCGCACACTGGGGGGGAGATACATACCGTGATTTCGATGCCGTCGTCGGCAAGGATAAGGGCGGCGTAGGTTGCTGCGAGTTCTACGGTGGCCTGGAAGGAGCGATTGTCAGTCATATCGGCGGTTTGCTTTTGGGTACATCCCGAGACCGGTCCATCCATCCAGCCACGACGAGCGCGATGATCGCCACGGGATGCAGCGTGGATGCATGGAAGACAGCCTGGGAGTACGACGGTACAAATGAGCTGACCATAGTTTGACTCGGTGTGAGGGGGGACGGGTTGGTTGTGGTAGTGTTACGGGGATGGCTCAACTAGACGACGATGGATTTTCCCACGAGTATCACACAGCCACAACTTCGTGGAAAGTGACTGGCGGTCAAAGTGCACATCCATCCCGTTGAATATGCCTTGAATCAATTAGCACTAGAGGTACGCACTCAGCCAAGCCTACCATCTGAAGTCTTACGACTGCACGCCAGGCAGCGCGCACTCCGAGAATGATCATCGACCTTGAACATGTTTGTATTGATAAGTGCACGCTTTTTCAGGCGTGAGCGCAAGCGGGTCCCGTTCCGAGTCGACCGTGCCAATCGTTTTTGGCATCTCATCATACCAGGCATGGACGTCCATCCAACACGGACTGATCTGGCCATCGCTTCAAGGTGACGCCGAATCATCAATGTTTAGTGCCCGGATTACTACTCGAAAAAATCATGTACCTCATCGCTTGGTGGCGCCGAATCATGCGGCGAGAGCAATAATGTTTAGTGCCCGGATGGACTCGGCGATTACCACTCGAGAAAATCGTGTACCTCTCGAAGTTGTCCTCGCTTCTCCGCTCAGCCACGTACATGCCAGCCTTCAATTCAAGTTGGGTCCCGGACGAAGACTCCCAGACCCTCTTCTCTGAGAGATGTTGGTTCCAAGGCACCGTCATCAGTGCTATCGCCTATGGCATCACACTCCCGCTCTATTTCCTCTGCTTTCTTCACCTCGTCTATCAGGCAAAAAATCATGTCAAAACCAGGAATCGCTTGCTCCTGCTCATTTTTATCACTGTCTCTGGCATCCTCGGAACTTTGTACATGATCACACTCGCAGGATACACTCAGATGATGTTCATCGACAATCGTGACTACCCGGGAGGCCCGAATGCATTCACCGAGAACAATGTGTCCTACGTACCTATTATTTATGTTTGCACTATTGCATACTTTGTGTCCAGTTGGTTGTCTGATGTTGTAGTGGTAAGCGCTCAACACCAGATCAGACTCGTCCTACTTGATTGAAACTCACCATCGAATCAGGTATGGCGTTTCAAAGTCATCTATCAAACATGTGGGGTCCCCATGTGGATCATGATGCTCTTCCCCTGCCTGTTGCTCGCAGGCTCAGTAGGTGAGGACAACTATTTCCATCCAGTGGGCTTTGCGCGATCACCCATAGGCTGAGTCCTGACATACTTACAAACAATATGCAGCCATGGGCACCATGTTCCTCGTTCGTCTCGAGACCAAGACCCTCTACGCGAGCATCCTCGCCGAATTTGGGCTGCCTTATCTCACTCTATCACTGGTGTTGAACGTCATTCTCACTCTCGCCATTGTTCTTCGGCTGTTGGCCTTCAGACACCGCATAGTTTCCATAATGGGGCCTAGATACGGGACGCGCTACACGTCAGCTGCTTCAATGATCGTCGAGTCCGCTGCACTATACTCGGCCGTGTCTATCGCTTACCTTGCCTTATTTGAGAGCAAAAACGCGGTTTCCCAAGCGTTCTTGCACTCCTTGGGTCAATTCCAGGTAACAGTTATTTGAACGGCTTACCTTACTACTATTATTCTCATGTGCACACCCGCCAGACAATCGCCGCGCTGCTGATCATATTTCGGGTGGCTCAGGGCAAAGGATGGAACCAGAACACTGCTATGTATATGATGGAGTCAGGATTGGATCCTTCAGACTTGGAAAGCTTGCGGTTTGCTTCACCTGGAGCATCTGTTACCATGACAAGTTTTGTGGAAGGGGTAGGGGGTGGGGATGATGCCAAGGAAGAGAGTTAAGTCTCGTATTTAAACCCAACGTATCGCTTTTTCGCCATGAGCACGCATGGCAAGTTCAACCTGTCATGCCGGTGAGTCTCGCTGTGGACAATTCGCGTGCGTCGTTCTCACCTTTTTAAACTTGAATTTGATAGGAGTGGGTTTATGACCTGCTCACCCGCCGGAAGCGCCGGATGTCGGAAGTAGATGGGAATCCAAATCGGCGTGTTGGCACTTGTTTCTCCCTCGCCTTCACGTTCCACAGTTTCTTCGACAATACACACGCTCAGGCTTAGAATTCAGATATGAACTCGAACTCGAACTCAGAGACAAACCAAACTGGCGGTTTCGAAAACATCCGAGAGAAATTTGACCGTCAGGATCCTTATCATTGGGCGGGCGAACTCTGGCAAGATGACCATTCTCTGCGCCATGCGTAACGCTACCGATAACCCGGAGGTCCATGATGGAGAGGGAAAAAATGTGCGTGCTTGTTTTAATATATATGGATGACTGGCCTACCGAACTTGAACTATGTGACCAGCCTATTGATCTGACCCAGGTCGAGGGATCCAGGGGGGCGAGTGTCACAACATACTGGACTCGGACTCGACACGCATCTTTACCAATGCACGATAGCGCGGGGAACACGACATCGAGATATCCAGAGACATCTTGCCAGGTTTCGACCGATTCTTGGCAATCTCCGGACCAATCGTTTACCTCACAGCCAGCAAAGAAAGATGTGATGCACTCATCGTTGGGGCGGAGTTGAAGAGTGTTATCCGTGTCCCTCTTCCTAACGTTCACTATAAACATATGGAAGTCTTGCGAAGAATGTTCCGCACGATGCTCGAGAGGCATTGTCTTGTTTCATCCC
>JBBPOM010001384.1:0-11272 GCA_038091455.1 Leccinum uliginosum | reverse complement strand
CCCCCGAGGGCTTCGTCACAGAGCGCAGTGTCCTCCGTGATGCATGCACGCTCGAGCTGCTGCAGTGAGTGCGCGTTCGTGCTCGTTTAGAAAAGGACGTGGGCCCCCACCAGCTCGGGGACTTGGGAGAGAAAAAGAAAGCGTTACCTCCCTTGCCGTGCGATGCTACGAAGAAGGCAGACTTGCTATCGAGATCCTGCGAATCGATTTCGATCGGAATGCCCTGGGAGAGGATGTGCTTTTTTTCGATTAGTTTGTTTGGATTTCCGGTCACGAAAGCTACGAAGATATCGGAACAGTGGACACGTAGGCGTTAGCGTCGCACTTACTGAGACGTCTAATAGCCATCGTGTACTGTACCACGGCAGCACACGGGAAAGTGCATTGGGTTTCATAGTAGTACTAGTAACACTTTCAAGTTGGGTTAGTACCTGACGCACTCAGGTGACAAATAAAGTTTGTAATTTGAATCAACCTTGCTGAGCAGGCCACGACGGTCTGCCTATGTACTCACATGAAGTACGAGGTCACTAATAGCATTCAGAGTAAACCGGAATTAATTGCTAGGACTTACTGACTTGTGATATCAATAGCCAACATCATCGCTGCTATGCATGACGTAATTGGCTAGCCTGCTTTGTACCATCGATGTCGGACGACACGGAAGAGGAAAAACTATTCAGGTCCTTTGAGCGTCGCGATGAATTCCTTTCCCTTCAAAACATATTTCTCGCATTGGACCTAACAGCCGAGCCCACCTTCGAGGAGGACCGTGTCGAGTGCGATGGCTTACGGAGGCTTAGCATGATAGTATGTCTGTTCGTCGATAACGTCTCGTAGCCTCAGCGATCGAACGTCGCGCAGCTAGCCGAATACCAAGAACAATCCTATCTCCTGGATCCTTACCTCGAAGATCTCGTCCTTCCCGTCGCAGACTGCCTGAGAATGCACGCCAAAGCGTGCACTTCCGACTCCTCCGTCACGTCTTCCGTCAGCCGGGTGGGTCGTCTGGCTGATTTGCTGTACAACTACATCAAATTCAGGGGATATAAAACGATCAGTCAGTGATTCCGTTCGTTCTGTCACGAGTGCTGTGTTCTTAAAATAACTAGCTAGGTTTTTCCCGCACGAGATCGCGGACGTGACCGTCGCCATCGACTTTATTCGTTTGCCCGATGGGCCCGCTGCTCATCCGTCCCAGTGGGCTCTGCGTTATGTCGTGCTACTATGGATATCGCTCGTTTGCAGAATTCCATTTGATCTGGAACAATTCGATGAACCCGGTCACAAAGGGCGAACTGCTAGTATACTCGAAGCCACCGGTAAGCTGTATCTGGACTATGCAGGCCTAGAGCGCGAAGCTGCCGCTGTGCTCCTTTCGCGTCTGTATATGCGGTAAGATCTGTCGTGCGATTTCGAGCAAGTGCTGAACCCAGAACAGAAAGGATACCAAACAACTTTGGTCAACCTTCCTCACGTGGTCCAACTCTGTGCTGCAGGAAGAAAAACAACTATTCTCTGTGAGTGTATTGTGATCATCGTACATCTGGCCTGACGAGGTCAGGTTATTGGTGTCTTGCAAGTGTTGTGCGAATTTATCAAGTCTGGTGCTTTGGAGGAGTCCCGCTCCGCCACCTCTACACTGTTGCAAATATCGGAGAACATTGGAAAAAGCGAGGGTCTGATGAGCAGCACCCTTGTTCGCAAATATAGGGCGAAACTGTTGTCAAGGGTAGGGCTACGGCTGATTCCCCCAAGGACTAGAATTTCCAGGATGAAGAGTCCGTAAATCATTTTGCTCTGGTAAAAGCATATCCTAAAGTCGTTTCATTAGTTCGCACACTGGAAGCAACAGAAGCTCAGGATAGAAACCGGATAGCCGACGAGGATGACGATATAGACGTGCCGCAGGAAGTCGAAGTTATCCTACAAGCGTTATTCGATTCTTTGCAAGACAAGGTAACTAGGCGTCACTGCCTCTCACGTCTCGGCTGAATTTCTCATTGGGTAGGACACTGTGGTTCGATGGTCCGCAGCCAAAGGTGTCGGCAGGCTTGCGGAGCGTCTCCCGAACGACTTTTCTGCACAGGTTCTAGAGACCATATTGAACTTATTTTCTATACACAGCATTGCGGGTGCTTCCGTCTATGACATGCCATCTGTCGCCGAGGCAACATGGCATGGTGCATGTCTGGCGACCGCCGAGATGGCACGCAGAGGCCTCGTGCACCCATCATTGTTGCCCCAATTGCTTGATTGGTTATCCAAGGGAAGGGCACGAGTTTCCTTGGGATGCAGAAGCTTAATTTAATACCAATAGGCCATTTACTTTGACATCCGAAAGGGTGCGCATTCAATCGGGTCCAACGTGCGAGATGCCGCAGCCTACGTCATTTGGGCCCTGGCAAGAGCTCAGGATGTTTCCGACCTTTCCCCACATGCTGTCAAGTTATCACAGTGCCTTGTCTGTGTCTCTCTCTTCGATCGCGATGTCTCCATTCGGAGAGCCGCAAGTGCTGCATTCCAAGAGCACGTAGGCAGGATGGTGCGCCTCCATTGTGCTTCCTACCTACTCAGACACCCTGAGCATTCTCTTACGGGTTCAGGGTTTGTTTGCTCATGGTATCGACGTGCTCCGTAAAACGGACTTTTACTCTGTGAGCATACGGCGCAATGCGTTCCTCGCGGCCGCTCCACAAGTAGCCGAGTAGGTTGTCTCTCTGCTGAGCTTTGCGGGTTTTCCATTTTCAACTGCTGTGTGGCAGACATGTCGAATACCGTTCGGGTCTCATCGATCACCTGATTTCGATTGCGCTGCGTCACTGGGACGTTGTGATGAGACAGCTGGGTGCCAAGTCCTTGAGGCTGGTATGCGAGATCGACCTCGCGTTGTTAGGGCCGACATGCGTATCGCGATTGGTAAGCCATGATTTCCAGGTTACTGTCGGTGATGGACCCGGACTGGTCAGGCACCATTACTACGTTTGGTGGACACCACGAATATCCATGGTGTGATGTTGGCACTAGCGGAGTTGGCCGATGCTTATCAGCGACAATTTTTTCCGGATGGGGATGAAAAACGGAGAGAGGTCAGTCAAATTATGACGATATTGCACTTGATTATCATACGATCCTTTGAAAGATTTTCCGTCTCATCGGACATGTCTCGAAGGACGTCATTCTCGCGCCTCGGAATGAGCAAGTTCTCTGCGCAACTTGTAGTCTCATCGCCGTCAGTATCACCGAGCGGGAAGCACAACAAGCCCAAGACCAATCACCTGTCCCAGATTGGCGGTATATCGTCGATCAAGGGCTTCGCCACAGGGGTATTAATGCACAGGAGGCAGCCGCAACCGCGATGGCCACGATGAGTTCTCTCACGGATTGCTCCGCGTTGGTTAAAAGATAAGTTTTTTATTTGCATATCGGGTATGTGCCGGGGTGTGTGTGTACTGAATTCCCTCCACATTGATCAAGGAATTCAGACACGGGCCGCCGTCGTTGCAGCAGAGTCTGGGGCATGTGTTGGGCGTACTCAACTACGATGCACACCCACATGTGCTCCCTGAAGTGGTGGATTGCTTGCTGGAAAGCGTCAGTTCGGAGGTGAGGAACCCCGATTCCAAACCACAGTCTCCGCATGTTACCCTCATTAAACCGGTGATTACAGTCAGCCGCAAGAATGACAAATGTCGAGGCGCGCCGGAACTGCTACATGGCTATCCCGAAGATCTTTACAAATATAACTCCGAGGTTGGTGGAACGTATGTTTTCCGTTCCCGATGAGGAAGATATTTTATGACCGACCATCCAATCGTAGATTTCAGATCGAGCACAGTCTGTGCCGTGTTCGATGCACTGGACAGAGGGCTGGAGGACTACACTATGGACGAGCGTGGGGACGTGGGGTCATGGATACGCATCGCGTGTATCCGTGGCCTGAGTTCAGTCATCGGAGATCTATTCCGCGTTTCTGGCAGCCTGCCAGATTTTTCTGCTTATATGCCACCCCACAGATACCACGCCGCCATTGGAGGTATTCTTCGGCAGGGTGTGGAGCGGCTTGATAATGTCCGCCAAATTTCTGGCGAATGTTTTATGCGCATCCTGAAACTCCAGCTCCCCGTTGCAGAACATGCAGAGAGGTGGCAAATAAAAAACATGGGAATGATGGAGGTGTTATTTTTTGCGTGAGTAATTTCCCGAAACAGCAGAGATGGCGGATGAACAAATTCATGCAGCAAGAGCGGCGATGAGCACAACAGCTGGAGTGACGGAGGGTGGTTATTTCCAAAGGCCGTCAAGATCCTCGAGATACCAGAGTATCGGAGATCGGTGCTGAGTGGTTTAGTAATGAGCGTCGCCACGAGGACGGGCAGCACCGTATGTTGTTTTCCGTCGTAATAGATCCCGACAGGAGGCTCACATATCAACATATCAACGAGCTAGCAACGGCCTGCAGCAACGAGTCTCGCTGGTTATACGAAGACGTTACCCCTGACTGGTGTTTCGGAAGAACAATACAGCCTCTCGGAATTTGGGAGCGACCTCGTCGGCCTGGCTCGTTCGAACCGGGTTTCCAATAACGTGGTGATACCGGTACTGCATACGTTCAATATGTTGTTCGAGGAGGATGCCTTGACGTCTCTCTCGGAATGTGAGAGGGGTGCCGCATGGTAAGCAGCAGTACGGTGGCGTGTATGCAAAACTGACATTTGTGTGTAGCGTCGATGCCTTGTTGTCCATCTGCTCCAAAAACGTGTTGCGCATCAAGAACATCCAACGCCTCCAAGAATCGATGAAGATGTAAGTCACAATTTATTAAAGCGGGTTGAACCGATGCGATCTGTCAACATGGCGATGGTACAGAGTTATCAACCTGTGGACGCTTCCTTCGGTTGCGAAAGCATGCTTATCCACAATTGCCGAGTTACTCGAGCATCCTTACCCCAGAGTATGTATTTTTTGCCGATCGGGTAAGGAGGGACAGTGAATTACTGCAAGCAGGTTCGATCGAGCACGGCCGAGCAGCTGTACATTGTGCTGCAGAGCAAAGATCTGGGATGGGAGCCAGACGAACGAGTCGAGGAGATGCTTGTCGAAACGGAATGGTGGGTCATCTATTGAATGAGTGGGCGCGAGTGGTGGTGCTGAGAGAGCGTGTCTGGCAGGTCGTCTGAAGATGTGGATAAGGTGAAAGACATGGCACGAGGCGTGGTGGATGCACTCGGGTCAGGAATGAACGCATTATAGTTGCCTTATTTAGAAATAGCAGCCTGCCCTTTCGGGCGTGGGAATTTTCGGCTGCATGCTAGGCCAGCCGACTCGGGGACGACGAGAGCAAGTTTGGACCCTCTCTCTTCGTTCGCTGCGGTCATCGCATTCTCGTCGTCGTCGTCGTCATCCATCATGTCTGTTGAACCTCGCATTACCGACACCGAGCTGGCTGCAATAAATGCGGCTGCGGTGACGCGAGAGTATCGCGTACAGCCTCATCTCGGTGTGTTCGCCAGTACGGCCCGTTCCTGTCCTCGTCCGACTCCGTTTCTATAGATTATCGCACCGTATCTGCCATCAACGGGTGAAAATAACATGATTGTTCCAACGCATCGCTCATTGATCGATTTTTTCAGGCCGCTCGTCGTCCTGGACAATGTCAAGGTGGGCAGCTGCATATCGCGCTCGACACATCGACGGGGCTGACGCCCGACCAGTTCCCATCGTACAACGAGATTGTGCAGCTGACCCTTCCTGATGGCTCAAAGAGAGGTGGTCAGGTGCTTGAGGTCCAAGGGAAAAAAGCGATCGTGCAAGTCTTTGAGGGCACCTCGGGCGTGGACGTCAAAGCGACCCACGTCGAATTCACCGGGAGCAGCATGAAGCTACCTGTCGCAGAGGATATGCTTGGTCGCATCTTCAACGGTTCCGGAAACCCCATCGACCAAGGCCCGAAAGTGTTTGCCGAAGACTATCTCGATATCAACGGTGCGTTTGTTTCGGCGCTATAACGTCTCGTTGTGCCTGTACAAGGTTTGGTTTAGGCTCTCCGATCAACCCGTACTCTCGGATATACCCTGAGGAGATGATACAAACTGGGATATCCACAATCGATACTATGAACTCCATTGCCCGCGGACAGAAGATCCCTATCTTCTCAGCAGCAGGTCTACCGCACAACGAGGTAGCCATAACGTTGACTTCTGTGTGCCTATCGCTGACGGCTCACGTCAGATTGCTGCGCAAATTGTACGTCAAGCTGGGTTGGTGAAGCGTCCCACGAAAGACGTGCACGATGGGCACGAAGACAACTTTTCGGTCGTGTTCGCTGCGATGGGCGTGAATATGGAAACGGCGCGGTTCTTCAAGGAGGACTTTGAGTCCAACGGGAGTCTTGATCGAGTGACTCTGTTCTTGAACTTGGCCAACGATCCGACCATCGAGCGTATTATAACGCCTCGACTTGCGTTGACGACTGCTGAATACTACGCGTACCAGTTGGAGAAGCATGTGTTGGTGATATTGACGGACATGTCGTCGTACGCAGACGCGCTGCGGGAAGTGCGTATGGACGGTTCGGGTGCCTCTGTGTCGTGTAACTGATGTGATATTGAAATGGCAGGTATCTGCTGCGCGGGAGGAAGTGCCCGGACGTCGAGGCTACCCGGGGTACATGTATACGGACTTGTCGACAATTTACGAACGTGCTGGCCGTGTCGAGGGGCGGAACGGTTCGATTACTCAAATTCCCATACTGACCATGCCGAATGACGGTGCATCCCTCGCACGAATCCCAAGCTCCGCTGACTGATACCGATCATGCAGACATAACGCACCCCATTCCTGACCTGACAGGATACATTACCGAAGGGCAAATATTCGTCGATCGGCAATTGCACAACCGACAAATATATCCTCCCATTAATGTGCTGCCATCACTTTCACGGCTGATGAAAAGCGCGATCGGCGAGAAACTCACGAGGAAAGACCATGGTGACGTATCGAACCAGCTGGTGAGTGGTGCCTTGATTGTGGCCATGGTATTTTGATTATTGACGGAAGCCACGTGTTGATAGTACGCCAAATATGCGATAGGAAGGGATGCTGCTGGGATGAAAGCCGTTGTCGGTGAGGAAGCACTGTCGGCCGAGGACAAGCTGGCGTTGGAGTTTTTGGACAAATTTGAGCGGCAATTCGTTGGACAAGGTGAGAGAGAGCGAAAGAGACGATTGTTGAATCTGGCTGATGTGATGGACAAGGGCCGTACGAGTCACGCACGATCTTTGAATCGCTGGACTTGGCGTGGACGCTGCTGCGTATCTTTCCGAAGGAACAGCTGAACCGCATAAACCCGAAGATCATCGCGGAATTCTATGGACGGAAGCCGACCAAGAAGGCAAGCGATGAAGAGGTGGAGGAGAAGCTCATTGATGCGTAGATTATGATAAGTACTAGTGGACATGACGTGGAGGAGCGCATCAATCGATAAGATGGTATACGAGTTAATCATGGCCGCGGAAAGAGGGAACGTGGGGATGGAGAGGATGGGGGGGGGAGGCTACATACTTACACGTTTCCAAGGTGGATCGATCGTGATTTTTTTTAAAGTTATTTATTGTCGGACAGCGTGGCAGCCTGCCAGTGCCGCAAACCTTGCAAGCTTTTACCCGCTTTGACGACCTTGCTCGCACCGCCAGGCAGGCAAACCTCGAGCAAGTCTCCATGCGACTGATATAACGTCTCTTTTCTCTTCCGCTCTCTCTCTCTTCTCTCTCTTCTCTCTCTCAACAACGACTCTCCCATGGGTGACCTCGGCCATCCTCTCCAGGAATTCAACTGTAGAAAACGAAAGGCCGACCAGGACGTCGACGATGTCTCTCCTTCCTCGGTCGCTTCATCCACCGACAACATCCTAGCAGACCGTCCACAAGCCCCAAGGCAGCCTCCCTCCTCCCCCTGGCTCTCCACCGATACCGCCCACGCAGTATGGCCCACTGACCACTCCCCTTCCCCTTCCCCTCCCACCTCCCCGCTCAACCCAGACCCCGTCCGCTTCCCAAAGCGTCCCCGCGTCGACACCGATCTCGCAAAGTCTCATCCCCGTGTACAAGAAAGACATCCCTCCCCAAGAACCTCCCTCCCCCCGCACTCCTCCCCCCGCCGCTCCCGCAGAAGGGACCCTCTCTCCCCGTCCCCGTCTCCTCCTCAGACGCCCATCCTCAGGATCGATCCCTCTGCAGCCAACGTCCATCCCGCCACTCTCCAGCCCCCCCTCCCCCACATAGATCTCTCCTCCCCCCATATCCCCTCCCTACATCCCCTCATCAATCGGCAGACACTCAAGGAACTCGATCTCAGTGCCATCCTGCGCAATCCACAACTTCGTACGTCCCCTCGTCGCTCTCCCGTCCTTTTGCTCACTCCCTTTCGACAGGCCACGACCTCCTCTTCGACGCAGGCTTGCAGTTCAGACCCACATCTGGCCGCAAAAAGCGCGACCTCTCGGACAGGTACTGGCGTGCCGTCGCACAGGAGCTCGAAAACGGCTGCACCTGCGTCTCCTTCGACATGCAGTGGCGTCCAACAGACTGTCTCTGTGTTTGCCGTCGCGTTCCTCTCCCCCATCCGGTTCCCGTTCTCACCTATTCCACCTCCCGTCGCGTTCTCACTCTTCGAATGCCCTCACGCATCCGTCTACTTCTCACAGAATTTTTGGAAGTCTTGCTCTTTGTCATCCAGCCTTTGAACAGCATCTCAGACACCTACGCTAATCCATCCACTTTCCAAGCTCAGATCGAGAGACACGCCGCCCAAGCTGCGCATCTCCGATCCGTATTCGACCCAGAACTCATCTACCAGGAACTTCAACATAATCTTTTCGATCCTTCCGGTCTCTTCATCGTCATCGGTCAGACCCTCAAGAGCCACTGTGCACCCATGCGAGATCGTGCCGTAGATGCCATGGTAGACGTCGCCAAGGCCTGTGCACCCGGCGGTGGAGGCAGTAAAGCGGATGCCGTCAAGGCAGTGCGAATGTGTTTGGACATTCTCGAGCTCATGAAACTCGTTCGTTGTTCTGATAGGTCTTTCATTTGGTATGCTGACGTATCTTTCAGGACATCGCCAACCATCAATTACAAACCCTTCGCCCTTTCCTCATCGACAGTTCCGGTCAGTATGAACTCAAGGCTTTCAAAAGCCGCAGAGGAACGAGTTCATCCCTTGATGTCACACGGGAATGGATCAAGTCATCCCACCGCCAGCTCCTCGTATCATCCGCTTTCCCCCACCCCTTCTTCCCGTCCGGGTCGTTGGATTATGGCACCCTTTCACACACGCAAAAGACATACGTCAGTGTACTCAAGGGGCTCACCGACCTCGTTTTTAACCCACCCTCCCCCGGACCATCAACACCGCACTCCTCCTCCTCCTCCTCCCCCATACAAACCATGTGCCCCTTGCCCTCGTACCCCGAAACCACCTATCTCGACAGTGCACGCCTATTGGTCCTTGCTGCCGATGCTGCAGACACGGCTGCAATGTACATGTTCTTGTTGCTGTACCGCCAACTCGTGTTCTCGGATACCGGTGATTTACCGGGTGTTCCGCGAGATCAATCACGAGTGAGCGATGCCGAGCTCCTCAAACTCAAAAAAGAAATAAGGGATATCTCCTCTTCGCATCTCGGACACTGCTTCAAGTACGGCAGCGTGGAGCCATCTTCCATCTCCGACGCCGACCGCGAGAAATGGGCCCAGACCAAGCAGGCAATTGTGCTCCAGGTCGCGCTCAGAGCCAAAGAGGCGCAACTGGGCTCTTCGAGCCGCCCACGTTCGTCAGGAGACAGCCAAGCACCGCATCTGCACGCTCCAGACGAACGCATGCTAAAGCTTGCTGAACGTTGGTCAGAAACGCATGTACGACCAGACTCGGCACTTGGCATGATGCTCAAGAACAGAATTCGTGACTCCGTCTTCAGCCAAGTGCTTGCCGTCGCTTATCCACCTAGAAACTCGTTACCCCTACCACCCAAGACGGCAGAAAACGGGGGTTGCGCGCCCTCAAACCTGGCTTCAGGCATGGAACCCCTTGCTGACGAGATACGCTCCCTCGCGGAGCGACTTGGTCGCCTAGCACAAATACATCTCGGCGTTTACCTGCCACTCTACGAACAAGAGGATATTTTATCCGCCATTATGACTGTATCCTCCTAGTTCCTTGCGTTTATTCCTCCTAGACTTTTCCTCTTACTCACTACCACTAGTATACCCATCATTGTTTCTATCTTGTCGGGCGATCTACGGGTAGCATTGTGATCGAGAATTTGAAGCAGCAGTAGCCAACAGAATCAATTACCATAGGCATGCAATAATACCACTCTACGAAGCAAAACTGCGTGCCGATAACCTAAAAGAGCGACGTTGCCTAGATCCTGCGTCGTTTGAATCCTCTCGAGTCGACTGGCTCCACTGGACGCCTTATCTTGCCATTTGACGATTCGGTGGCTTCACTCCGGGGAAATGGGCGCATCTTTTTCTCTTTTTGACTGATTTTCTTTTGCTTCTTCTCTGCCGCCTTCTTCACCGCCTGCTTTCCACCAACCGCTGCGATGGCATCAAGACGGGCTTTGGCTAGAAGTTGTTTCTTTTCGGCTGTCGACGTAAAAGGCACGTCAATATTGACAGTTAGGAACCCGAGTCGTATATCGGGCCATACACTGTTTCATCCACCACTCGGTCTTGCCTCGCTTTCTTTTTTCATTTTCACTTTGCTTGGCGGTCTGGATCGCTTCGAGCTCAACGCGTTCCCGATTGTCCATATTGACGGCGCTCTCGCTCCTTTTCATCGCCCGCTCGAGCCGGCTCACTTCTTCTTCGCGCTCGGCTCTCAGATGCGCAGGCGAGTTGGCGACGAGTTTGCGCGCGCGTTTGAGGTGTTCACGGAGCGTCGAGAGCTCGTCTTTGCGCAGCCCCGATAAAAATTCGTAGCGTCGCTTAAACTCGGGGGTGTCGTGACGACCCACGGAGTGCGCGAAGCGAGGGTCCCTCGGTTTCTGGTAGCGAGAGCGAACGCGCGTGTGAGAGGGAGAGGATAAAGTCATGCGACTGAGATACACACGGGCAGTTGGTCGTCAACGACGACGCGTCGGCGACTCACTGGGCGTTTGGAGGTGACTTCTGTAGGCCTGCGGCGGTGGGGTCGGCGTGAGCGACGTTTTTTTTTTTTTTTTTTTTAGCAGCAAAGAGTGGGAGGTGCTCACGCATGCTTGTTCGCT
>JBBPOM010001383.1:0-11279 GCA_038091455.1 Leccinum uliginosum | reverse complement strand
ATTAGATTCGTCATGTATGCGAGAATCTATCATCCATGTTAGTACATCATCTTAAACTCCTTTCTTTACTTACCCCTCCAGATGTCCCAAGCATCGTCTCATGGAAACGACGAAGTGTCATATCGACGTTCCCATCGAATATGTGGATTTCCATTGGTTCGAAGCACTCCATGATGCCCCAGACATAGTCTTGAGAAAGTAGTTCCACCAGCATGCCCGCCTCATCCTTGATTCCATCCTTTGATTCCACATCCCAATACGTCTTGTTTTCTGCCTTGAGGATTCTGAACAAATGCAATAGTCCCTCTTCGGGGGTCTGGTTGTATATTACGGTCGAATATTGTTTGGATCACATTCACAGATTGTGACAAACGTTAACTGCAGGTGAACCGATCTGGTCGTCGGTTCTTCCTATTTCCTTTTCGTCCTTGTATGGTTTTAATAACTCAGTCATCGTGATCGTAAATATCCTTGAGTGTCGATGGATAGCTGCACCAGTGTTGTTCACAAAATTCAGAAATGGGCGACAAATGAGGAAAGGATCAACACAGATTGTTCAATGCCAAACTTCCTTTTATCGCACCATCAGATGCCCATTAAACTAACCATTTTCAGACTGTCATTACATAATCACGAAGAAACCTCACGTTAAATCGATAACGTCAATCCCGAAATCAAATGCAATGTTTTCAGCATCATTATTTATTTATATTCTCAGGGCACTCGGACCCTTCGTAAGATATCGAATTTCCATACACTTCATCCGATCAGAATGTTTTACACCGGCCGTTGCTGAGAGTGTGAGGGGGCGTAAGGTTTGCGGTCTTTTAATGATCAACATCGCCACTCGGATGTTCCCGAAGCCCCCTCACATTCGAAGGAGCCTGGAGAAGTTTATGTAAACGATGAAAGTGCTTATATAATAATCTCATGGATTTCCTGAAACATAATTCAACCTGTCACATGTCATGCGGATGTCACGGAGCATTGTTATCGTTTCCCACGGTGACTTGTATATAAACAGCGGCTTCGGTGAGCACAGACTACCCTACCGTTATTCTGCTCGAGCTGATCTTAGTGTCATAGAATCGCAGGATAATCGTGGTACATTCAGCAGTATTCTGGTTGAAATGAGAGCTATGGAGGCTATGGGTCAAAGGTGTTTCTCAGTCAATACTTTCGATCAAGACCAGCTTTACGTTACTTTCACAGGGAGCAAGGACAAACGAACATCAGAGATACCAACAACTTCTGGCGAATGGCCCTGATAGCAGTAATCAGGGTTTCCAGGAGATTTCGTAAACAACGCGGAAACATTCTGTTTCTCACCAACAAGCTATGCGTCAAATATGGACACCTTGTACAAATGTCCGAAGCTTTCACCCTTCAATTCATAGCAACCCACACATCCATCCCAGTTCCAAAGGTTCATTGCGCATTTGTGCATGATGGCTGTACATACATCCTGATGGATAGGATCAAGGGCGAGGTAATAGCACATGGATGGGCATCGAGATCTGAAGAATCGAAGGGGAGGATATTCGACCAGCTGAAGAAAATGGTTGATGAAATGCGAAACCTTCCGGCACCAGGTCACTCTATATCCAATGCAATTGGGGGACCACTCTATGATTCGCGGTTCGCTGGAACATCCTCCATCATTGGACCGTTCGACAGCATCCAGGACTTCCACCTGTTTATCCGCAATAGAGTCCAGGACCCTCCAGAACACTATCCAGAAATAGGCGACATGATTCGCCTGCAGGACCGACCTTGGGCCCTGCCAGTATTCACCCACGGAGACCTGAGTGCCTTCAACATTCTGGTATGTGGAGATACCGTGGTCGGAATCATAGACTGGGAAACCGCCGGATGGTATCCGATCTATTGGGAATATACCGCGGCACGTCTCCAAGCAAGCCCCATGAATAGATGGTTGGAGGAGGAGGCAGACCGCTTTCTGGAACCCATGCGACAGGAGGTGGAGATGGAAACATTGCGGTTGAAATACTTTGGTCAATTTCCGTGGTTTGACATGCACAGAATATAGGTAATATGTGACATGAATTCAAACACCTCCATCGCACTCAAAGAATGTATTTTCACATACTGCAAAGCATTTGGCTCTATGGATCGTCTAATCTGGCTGCTTTGTCCTTGCCATGCTTGCAGCAGCTTATCCCATCTCACACTGTGCAGGACAAAATTCCTTTCAATGTTGGTTTTCCACGTATCGTGTAGGTAAATAGATCTGTCATGTATATGCAAGGTGTGCACGTGTTACGGAATGGTCTCCCTATCCTTCAGCATGTCCCATGTGGCCACCTTCGATCTGTCCCAAGGTCCAAACCTGGAGAAGCGTCCCTCGTCGGCCTTACGTTTAGTGTATGATATTGCAGCATCATGGACCGTCTGCCACTCCAGGACACCTTTGCACAGGTCGTCCCCCGCCACCTGAAGCTGGTAGAGGGTCTGTATTGCTTCCTGGACCCAGGTCTTACAGGTCCAACCAGCTACACCAGGCCGGACTGGGATAGCGCCCAATATTTCGCGTAGGCGCGGCGTATCCACGATCTTCGCGATGCGCACACGTGTAAGAGCCGTCGCAGTGGCGCCCAGGTGGATTGGTGACTCATCGCACACCCAATCCTCGACTCCTCCCTCCTGGAAGATGTTCTTTGCATGGAGGCGGATCCCATTCTTTCCATCCCTAATAGCCTTTGGGGCGATCACCAGCGCCCAATGGCACCTTTGATGTTCGCGTTAACATGAATTCATAATTGGTATAGAATATGGATCTAACCCAGTATCTATATCTAGCGGACCGACTGCGGTGGTATGTAGCGCGAGGTAGAGTCTATCCTTGTTTGATGACATAACGAAAAGAATATATGGAGTAATCTGTTGTGAAATGTGGAAGCGCAAATGAGGACCTGGTACAAGGTCGATAATCTAGATGGCGTTAGCGGTGCCAAACTTTTATATCGTATGCACTGCATTCCACACATATGTGGCGCATTACAAACCATACCAAACCGTGCACCGCATTCTCCGTTGATTTAAGGCGGAGTATGTTAGGTGACGTTTGGAATTACATGCACTAATTCCCGCGCCCGGCTAGCCTGGAATATACACAATACATTCACATCTCTCAGACGTTGCAACCTAAGATCAGGATCGCAACACGCAATGTCAATAGTCTGAAGACCTTAAAATGTAGGTCGAGCATGTGCTCGAGCAATCGCACATGTATGTAGTATTGTCGCAGGGAATTCCAGGACATGCGGAGAATGCCTCCCGTTGCTCGAGCATGTGCTCGATCATCCGAATGGTCATGTAGGTTACTGGTAACTAACTATATAATAGACTTGTAGTTTCCGATGCTAATTTCCCGAGCGCTCCAACAGTTCTGTGTGATTCTAGAAAGTTATGTTGCGATATCTATATTGATATACTGTGTATTCGAGCACATGCTTCAGCGAAAGACATTGCGGGCACCCTATCTACGAATGGTGCTGGGAGATGGATTCGCATTTAAACTGTCGCCGAGCATGTGTTCGAGCGCAGGACATCTCATGCACTCCATTTCCCTACCGGTGCCAGACATTGTGGCATACATGATTCCCGGCCGCGCACATGCTCGAGCAGCAGAATAGTTAGTTTGTGTTTTTGGATAGGTATGTCAATGCCATTGAAGGCTGCTCGAGCACATGCCCGAGCGCACGGAATCGCTTGCACCATATTTCCCCATCGCCTACAGACATTCGTACATATTTGACTCACAGCCGAGCACGTGCCCGAGCAGCAGAATAGGTAGTTGGGATTTTGGACACTATATCCGTACATATGCTAATGCCGATTACTGCTGCTTGAGCACATGCTCGAGCACACGGCCTCGCATGCACAGTTTCACATTGTGTCATACATGGCGCCCAGCCGAGCACATTCCCGAGCAGTAGAGGAGTTGGTTGGGCTTTTCGGACAGAGATGATCATGATAATTCCGGCTGCTCGAGCACATGCCCGCACGCACGGCATCGCACGCCGTCCCTTCCCCAATCGATGCGGAACATTTTGGCATATCGGGCGCGCGGCCGAGCATGTGCTCGAGCAGCAGGATATTTAGTTGGGATTTCGGACAATATATCGTAGATGTGCTAATGACAATGCCGGCTGCTCGAGCACATGCTCGAGCACACAGAATCCTACGCAGTCCCTTCCCCCATAGGTGCAGGACATTGCGACATATTTGACCCGCGGCCGAGCATGTGTTCGAGCAGCAGGATATTTAGTTGTGATTTCGGACAATATATCGTAGATGTGCTAATGACAATGCCGGCTGCTCGAGCACATGCTCGAGCACACAGAATCCCACGCAGTCCCTTCCCCCATAGGTGCAGGACATTGCGACATATTTGACCCGCGGCCGAGCATGTGTTCGAGCAGCCCAATATTGAGTTGGGAGGTTGGGAAATATATCATAGATATGCTACTGACAATGCCGGCTCATAGAGCGGACGGAATCCCACGCAGTCCCTTCCCCCATCGGTGCAGGACATTGCGACATATTTGAAGCACGGCCGAGCACGTGGTCGAGCATTGCGTAATAGTGGTTTGGGGCTCTGGAAAGTATGTCGTAGATATGCTAATGCGGATGCCGGCTGATATCGTCCCTCAAACGGCTGCCCGAGCACATGCTGGAGTAAAGGTCATCCCATGCACCTTACTCACATTACAAGAGTGCTTGGATCGGCTGTCGACCTCGCTTTGACCACGGAATAAATTACATAAACAATTTACATAATCCTACTTAAACTGGCATTGTTGTCCACAATACGACTTATAACATTGTCCTCCACAATGACACTTAGAGCCATGGCCCACAATACCCTTTATGGTCATTACCGCAATACTATTTAAGCAGTGGATATTCACCGCCGTCACCACGACCACTCTCCTTCATACTACTTCCAATCATCCCTCCATATGCAGTAGACTACGTGTCCACTCGAACACCAAACGGACCATGCCGGGGTACCGTGGCCATGTGGCGATAGCACCTGTGATACTGATATACACATTTTAGATGTGTGGCATCGATGGTTACTGAACCTGCGGGCGAGGCAATGCATGTCGACGATTTCAGTCTCTGTATCTTGGCGCGCTCCGCGTTCTTCTGTGAGAGGCGCGAAAGCTATGATAAATCCCAAACAAGGGACCCACAGGAAGCGGCTGAAGAGCCAGTTACGGTGTAGTGGCATTGCGACATGCGGAGATCACGATGCTGATACAGATGTTGTAGATGTGTCTCGTTGATGATCATTGAAGATGGGGCGGTGCTCTCACGATCAGAGACTGTCCCAAAATTTGGCATGATTTCCTCTCCAGTCTCAGGACAATGCAAGACTTTTCGTATTCTATATGTCCCAGATCCAAGCCGTGAACTCGAAGAATACCCTTGTGGTGACCGAGGCTGGATGTCGCGAAAGATCAAATGGGGTCAATACGAAGGAGTCAAAAATCTGCACAACGCGTGTTTCATTCAAGAGGAGCAACCAGAAGATGTCCGTGAAGACGAGATTATGTTAGAGATTATGGAGTGGGTGAGTAAACTCACATAATCAGTGCAGACGTATCCCCGACGATGATGATTGGTTGTGGACCTTGTTGCGCATGTCCGAGCACAAGGAACGAGATATCCGATCTGTCAATATCAGTTATATGAACTGGATGGATTTCAAGACGATAGTCTGTGCACCATCGCAACATTCGGAGGGATGGAACACACTGGCCTCCATGGACTGCATTGTTGGAGGTATGTACTATACAATCGGAGCTAGGTGCGCATGCGATATGTTGCTTTCAGGTAGCCATTGACTGCTACCGACAGGTTGGACAATAGACAACATTATGACTTGGATGGGAACGAAGTGCGCGGTTTTGAGTCCAGCATGAGACTCATCGAAAATGAAGTAACCATCTGGCCGCCAACACCCGAGGTACAGATGGACGCACATAAGAAGCAAACAATTGCTTTCCTGGATGAGATCGCTACAGCACATGGTTGGAAACGACCACATACAATGGTCATACATGACGGTGAACCAATACCCATCAACGGAGTCCTCAAGCGCAGTCACAGTGATTGCGGATCTCACGTGTTGCTCCCAGTGTAATCTGTTCCAAATGATGCTGCCGATGCAGCAAAGCGCAACAAGAAACTCGCTGCAGCTCGCACATGGGACAGGATAAAAAACCTCACGACGTCTATGGGTCAATCCTGGATGTGGCAGGATTATATACCGACATTGCTGAAGCTCGGAGAATGGAGGTTTTTTTTCGTGGGTGAACATATGGTCAACGTCGTTGATACTGTGAAGAATACGCACAACGACCTCTGGACAGCTGAATTAGTCACTTCGTTTTATATGAAGAGCGAGATCAGGTACGTTGTATTTCATGGCACCGTGCAATGTTGACAGACCGGATTTTACAGAGAGATCTGGGCACGATCCAAAGGATGAGAAATCATCATTACCGATGAAACATTCGTTAATCCCCCTCGAGCAGATTATTCACTGCGCGTACGAGGCACCGCAGAAATGTATGACTTCGTTGGCACCGACTTCCGCGAGCTGGTCGTCAGGGAGAGCCGAGCGTGTGGAACCTGCAACTCGATGTCCGTCCTTTGTCGGATAGACGTTGGGTTGATGTTTGATGAAGCTGGAAACCCAAGCTACTTCGTCAACAAGATAGAACGGACGGCAACAGCAAGCCTGTGACTGAGAACGGCGACGGAGAATGATCAGAGGGATATCGTTGACACATTTGCTGGGGTTTTGCACACTTATCTCAGTCTCCCAAAATGTTTAGAAGGCTGATTCACATATGTTTTAGAACTGGATTTGTTAGGCATATCTGAATATCACTTTTATGCAATTATGTACTCCTGTATATCGTTAGATACATCATTAACATCAGTGCTTCCAGTACCCACCTGTGCTCTACAAATTTCATCTGGACAACTGTTCGAGCGTGCTACAAGTCAAGCGAAAATACGTTGAATGACACAATACTCATATGAAATCAACGAGTACACTCAACTAAGAGTACACCCAACAGCACCATACAATCCATAATCAAATAAAGCAAGCCGAACACCTGCTCGAACACTATAAGACCAGATCTGTAATTCAGCTCAAGCATATGTGAAACCTCAGGGAAAGTTGGGAAACGTGCACTCTGAGTGTTATCCTGCTGGGGGATTTGAATATTTGTCTATGTGCACGTGGTAGTATTGTGGTTGAGTTGCCTTTGAATTTTCTGAATGATGTTCCCTTGCCTTTTCTTGCGTTACAAAATATTGCAGACCTTCACCGTTTGCCGCATGGTTCGAGTGCTCCGTCGTTGTTAACACTGCAGACGTGGTTCGACGACCATCATCTGTTTCGGTGCTTCAACGTGATTTCCTTGCTTTGGTCTAGTTTTTCTCTCCTGGTGCCAGGTACTGCGCGGAGTGCCTTGTCTATATCATTCAGCCCCCCCTATTCCTTCCTACATAGACGAGCATGCAATGCCTACCTGACGATATATTGTCTTGTATTGTTTATATTATCACATGATTGTGTAACCAACGAAACAAGGCAGTTGCCGAAATGAGTCAAACACACATAAACATTGATTTGTTTCGCGCACTAGGCCACGAATAGTCTCTTTGAAACCAACTCGTTGCCCTCCAAGGACCTCTCATCAGTTCCCACCTGACATGGATTATTTTGATTTCCCTTCTCCTCATCTCGACAAAAAGAATGTTGCGAAGTTCATCGATGGCATCTTATCCACGGATGTGGTCATTGGTGCAAATGACGGCATGATCCTACCAGTTTCTCGCACCTCGTTCAATGGGACCAAAGTTACATTCCTTTTGCCATCATTCTATGAGAGGTACTTCAAGCTCTTGGTCTACCGTGTCAATTCCATCGCGCTCGTGTTGAAGTTTTGGGACGAGTTCAAGGCATCAGACCCTACGGTCACGAATAAATCATGGATCACGCTCGCTCAGCACGTCGTATATTTTACGAATGTGCTGGAATTACTAGATCGTTCGGTCGGAAAAGCGAACATGGACAGCACCTGGCGGTGCCGCGACTTCGATCGGGTTTTGGTGATGGAGCTGGTTGTTCACAGGCATGAACCCATCTTTGCCTATGCCTACCGTGCGTCCCGAGGTGATTCCGACCCCAATATCAGTACATGTTCCTTGGATTCACTCGGTGAGTACTCTTTGTTTTACTTCATGTTCGTATCATGATCTCACATTGTATTCACTAGATCTCAAGGAATACTTCAACAAGGTTGGAGATACTGTGTCGGGTCAATACAACAACTGTCGCCATGAATCCCAAGATCTCAGCACAGCTAGAGCACTCCTCGGCCCCATGCTAGCACATTATCAAAACTCCGACAGAATCTTGATCCGTATGTATAACTACTCCTAATACATTCTGATCATGCTCATAGGAGTATACAGCAGATCCCTACGTGCACATGTGGGGTAGGTATGGCCTACCTGTGAGAGACCCATTTGCCAGTAATGTGGAAGATCTGGATGTGAAGCTGGTATCATGTTCGGATGAGGAGTAAGTGGACGTGGAAGTGCGAGTGATAGAGGGAGCGGAAACCTCATCCGAAATGTAGTGCGAACATCCACGACGTGACGGTGGTATCTTCAACGTGCCACATTATCACACTCTGTGCTCAAAATCGTGTCGTGTAAAATTAATTTGTCTTGCAGATCGATCTTGTTTGTATGTATGAGAATTTATGCCGTGTATGTTGTACATGCTCTACGATGGAATTCGAACGCCATCATCCGATCGTGCGCGGGGAGCCAACCAGGTCTCGTACTAGTCATCAAACATTAAGCACGCCAATGAACGTACAACTACAAGAAAGATGAAATCCCACGGTTCAAGTAGTCATTGCGTGTGACGTGGCAAAATATCTCCTCGTGCTAATGTGCCCTCTCCCATTCAGATAGACTTTTGGCCAGTTTGAGGAATTTTCGAGGGCTTGTAGAATGCTAAATGTGCTCATCTTCTAGCATGGTGATGCTACCATCCAATCGGATGCTGCATATCGACTCGGTTCCATGGCTCACGAAGGGTCGCCTGACAACGATAATAATGGTTCTCAGAATGGCGTAAGTCTTTTTTGAACTAATCATGTATGATCATTGTGTGTGGAAATATTTATACTAGTAGTAATATGTGGAGACATTATAAATGAGTTGTGAGGGATGAGCTGTGGGGACCCTGCGAACGCACGATGTTAGAATCAAAAAAGCGCGAGCATGGGTTAACGGTTTCCTCTACAGGATCTAAAGAGGGAATCCATGAGGCACCATCTACAGTACGATCTCCAAGTGCGTCTCATGAAGCATGCATTTCCACGCATCTGCTGACCACTGCATCTATTACCCACATCCACACAGAGCGGCAGGTGAAACGAAAGAAAATATCCCCAAATTTACCTAATCTTCACCACACATCGGCTTCTTCTACTGCTACTTCCTCCGCGACTGCCGATATGCATCCCGTACCTTTCAAACTGCCTGCGAAACGTACATGAGGTATCCTGATGTGTATATACGTACATCCGTATTTCTCGAATAGGGTGCATGCGAACCCAACACGTAGACCACTCTAGTGATGTCTTGCCTGGAGGATATGACTGCAATCATATGCGTTCCAGCAGCCGACGTCAGTATTGTATTTTAAGTGAACTAAATAATGGGTGCAGTACTCGAGCATCTTCTCTGCCAAGAGCTGAATGAAGAGGTGGTATCGGATAGCGTCCACCCAAAATCATGCTCGGGCAGAAGGCATGCGAACTCGGGTTTGTAGAATTCATTCCAAAATAGAGTACATAGATATCCCAGTGCTCGAGCACCTGCTCGGCAATGGTCAGAGTGTATGTCACTGTCCATCAATACGTCCCGGATAGAGCGCATGTACGTCCATGCACTCGAGCACCTGCTCGACCAAGGGTTGCACGAAGAGGTGGTATGGGATAGCTTCCACCCGAGCACGTGCCCGGGTAGAAGTCCTGCGAAACTATATGTGTGCCATCTCCTCCAAAGTCAAGTACATAAATACCCCAGTGTTTGAGCACCTGGTAGGCAACGGTGGGAGTATGGGTCACTGTCCGCCGACACATCCGTGACAGAGAGCATCAAATGCCATGCACTCGAGCACCTGTTCGACCCATCATCACCTTACCATCACCCACATCAATATTGATATGCTGAAGCAGAAACGAGAAGTGAATGTACATGGATAAAAGCATACGTGACAAATACTTCTAATTCTACACGATATATGGGTTATTCATATCCGCAAGCCATTGCCGAAACAATATAGCAAACGAATCTGCCATCGTTCCCATTGAGTTCAAGTGACCTCTTAGCCATAGGCTTGTCGTCGCCGTCCGCTCGACCTCATTAACGAAGTATTGCGGCCTGTCGTTTCCATCCGGCAATAGAATACCAATGTCCATCCTGCAGAAGACTGCAAGGGAACTCTTTCCGCCGCTTATCCTCGTCTCCTGTTTTACCAGCTTTGACCACGTACCCAGAACGAAGTCTTCGAATTCTTTTTTTCCTGCATCCCGGTGGATATGTGCACCACGCTGTGGGTTTAAAATGACGTCTAGCCATTCTTGGGCAGTTTGAGGCCTGTCCTCTCCCAGCATACGTTCACTGAATAAATGTTAACAAAGAGATCAGATAACGTTGTTCCAGGGTAGATACTTACTGAATTTCATCGAGCTTCAGGAAGGAGTCAACTTGGTGATATTTCCATACGTGCCTTCCTGACTTCGCCTTGACTGTATGGATGACGGAAATCATCCTGCCACCGATTATGAAGCATCTCCACTCGCCAAGGTTCCGCAAGCTGGGAACATATTCCTGCTTCATCCAGAATTCGTCGGAGTGAATGCTACCTGTCATATGCTTCCAGGTTCGAAACGAGGGAGTTGAATATGGCAGGATGACATGGTCACCGCAGTCGCTGTGACTGCGCTTGAGGACAACGTCATCTGGTATGTCGTCTCCCTCCTTCAATATTGTTGTCTGAGGAGAGAATTGGTTTTGCATGTTCGCAATGACCTTCAAATGTTGAAGGGTGTCTAGTTTGCGGGCGGCACATTGTACCTGTTTGATTGGAGGCCACATCAGCACCAGGCGGGCCAATGAATCTACGTTCCGTTCGTAGGTTG
>JBBPOM010001382.1:0-11295 GCA_038091455.1 Leccinum uliginosum | reverse complement strand
TTGAGGTTCGGGTGTGTCCGGTTTTGGTCGCCGGACACACCCGAACCTCAATCCGGCTCCCACTGGCAAAACGGATGGTCCGAGACTATCAAACAGCCAGAGAACAGCTTTAATCTGAAACTCGGTCGGAGTCCGAGGACGGAATTCCGAGACTGGACTCAGTGATATATCCCATCCAGTCCTAGGCTTCAAGCTGTCGAGTCTCCCACTGATCATCCTGATTTAGACAACATCAGGCTCCACTCTCAAAATTTCGGCTAACTTGAAGTACAGGGTGATTGATCAACTTGAAGGCGTGAATACCTAGCCCACATTTTAGCAGCATTCTCGTTGTAACTCCCCTCTGATTGCCAAATGTCTCAGACAGCTGACGAGGAGACACCACTCCTGAGGGACCAACTTGAATCTCATCGGGATGGCCAGCAAGTTGATCAACCAAAAAAGAGGACACCCCTTCCTTGGCGTCAATTTTTCATTCTACTATTGCTTCAAACCGCAGAGCCAGTGTCTTCGCAGGTCATAACACCTTTCCTTCCCCAGGTGTGTATTGGCAGCTCTCTATATTCATTACACGTACCAATTATCATGGCTGTCTCTCGTATAGTTGATACGGGATATTGGTATCACTGGCGGCAAAGACTCTCGCATTGCGTACTATGCAGGACTCATGGTTCGTTGTCGATCAATACTTGGAGGTTTCTAAACTTGTGGACGGTAGATTTCGTTATTCTTCTTGACCGAGGCATGCACGATATTTCATTGGAGTCGTCTGTCGGACTATATCGGTCGCAAACCGGTACTTTTGATGGGGCTCTTCGGATCATCGGCCACGATGTGGTGCTTTGGGATGTCTAAAACATTCTGGGGACTCGTTATCAGGTGAGAATTAGCCTGCTGCACCGTGATTTCTGTAACAATTGACGGAATGCCCGAAGTCGCTGTCTTAATGGTGCTCTCAATGGGAACATTGGTGTGATGAAGAGCATGATTACCGAGATCACGGATTCTACGAATATAGCCCAGGCATATGGAATTATACCAATCACTTGGTCCATTGGTACGACAGTGGGGTTCGTTTTTATCTTCCCCTTCAGGCCCATAATGTTATTAAACAAGCTCTAAGGCCACTGATCGGTGGGTCCCTGGCCAGGCCTGCAGAAAGATTCCCGAGTATATTTGGCGATTCTTCGTTTCTCAAAGAATACCCATATTTCCTCCCTTGTGCTGTATCGGCGACCGTTACGGCAACCTCATGGCTCATCACCCTCATTTTTTTGAAAGAGGTCCGTTGGCTGCTCGCAAATAAGGAGGGTAATGCTTACCGCGTCCATTCAGACAAGGAAAACATGCGTGACGCTGAGGCAATACTTTTTCGGTGGGATGACCAAACCAATCCCCGATCCACAAATTCCCGTGGTCCCACACGACGTTGCAGCACAAGGTGCAACTGATCAACCGTTACCGTTTCGGGCTCTTCTAGTCCGCCCAGTCATAATTGCAGCAGGAAGCTACGCTACATACTCCCTTGTCGACATATCTATTCGCGTAGTGATCCCGGTCTTTTGCGCGATGCCCATCGAAATGGGTGGCCTAAATCTCGACCCACCAACAATTGGGACCATCATGGCGTCCCTTGGCATATTAGGCGGAATCCTTCAGTGCATCTTCTTCGCCCGCATGTATGACTGGCTCGGTGCCAAACGCATGTTCTTAGTCTCTGTGTCTTGGTGTTTCCCTGTGATAGCACTATTCCCTGCGATCAACGCCGTAGCACGGGTATATGGCCTCGGCTATCTCGTCTGGTTCCTTTTAGCACTTCAGATGACGCTGTTTATATTTGCTGGTTTTTCCTACGGTGAGTGGCCTCGTTGGATAAAAGGTCAATCTCGTGGCTCATCTTCGGCTAGGGATCACGTTCATGTATATAAGTGCTTCTGCACCGAACAAGGCGTCGATTGGCGCAACCAATGGTCTTGCGCAGGTGGTCGTCTCTATCATGCGTGCTGTCGGTCCTGTGATGGTCAACTCTGCTTTTTCACTGGGCATCGAGAAAAATATCATGGGTGGTTACTTGGCGCATACTGTGATGGTTGCCATGGTATGTTTAGCATTGTGGGTGGGCTACTTGTTGCCGCGGAAGATGTAAGTAAGTAAATTAGTAGATGTTTCGAGTCAACAGGGGTCATTTGTACATGTTTGGACTTTGCATTATTCAGACTCAGCTTAGACTATTCCGGGGGGTCGTTTCGCTCTCTCCGCAACCACCACCATCACCATCACCGCTCTGTCATGTCTCATTCACCAAGACTCGTCGACTCTTTTACCGCGCCCAAAGAAATTCTCCAAGAATTCGCGGAGCTTGCAGAGGAGGAAAATGTCGACCCGTTTGCCGAAACAGCATCGAAACGTCAGATTGCTTCGAGGCAGTCGGATTATCACAATCGTCGCTTCAATCGAGTTGCTCAAGAAAGTGCGGATGCGTTCAAGCATGTCGAAGATGGCACGGAGGTGGAGGGAGGGTACAAGGACGCTATGAGGTTAGCTCGTTTGGAGCAGGAGGAAGTTCGTGTACGGAGAGCGATTGAGGAGAAGGAGAGACGAGAGAGAGAGGAGGGAAAAATGAAAATGGACTTGGACAAGACACCTCCGGCTGCTGAGCTTCAAGACGTCGCTATGGAGCTCGCCGCTGCCAAGGAAATTGCAGAGGCTAGGGAACGGGACCGGGAGGCAGCAGGAGCGAGGCGGAAAAGGAGATGGGATGTTGCGGAGCCCACGGACGAGAACGTGGATCCTAACAAGCCAGATGGGTCGAAAGAGGAGCCGTCTGCCCCGAAGAAACGACGGTCTCGTTGGGATGCCCCCCCTTCCGAAACTGCCCTTTCGGAAACTCCCAAGCGTTCGCGTTGGGATCAAGTTGCTGTCGTTCCTGATGCACCCATGACCCAGATTATCATGAATGCGCCAGGTATCATGCATGAGGACAAGCACAACCGTTACCTCTCTGATGAAGAACTGGACGCCATTCTACCGGCAACAGGGTACGTCATTGTTACTCCTCCACCAGGCTATGCGCCGATGGTTACCCCCCGGAAGTTGATGGCGACGCCTATAACTGAAGTCGGGGGTTTCCATATACAAGAATCATCTGACGCTGCTGCAATCGCGGCAGCTGCGGGTCTTGTACCCGAGTTGCCCACTGAAATTCCGGGAGTCGGAAACCTTGCCTTTTTCAAGCCGGAGGACGCGCAGTATTTTGCGAAGATTCTCAAGGAGGAGGACGAGACAGAGCTTTCGGTGGACGAAATGAAAGAACGCAAGATCATGCGGCTGCTCCTGAAGATCAAGAATGGAACGCCGCCTGTCCGAAAGACGGCTCTTCGTCAAATTACCGACAAAGCTCGAGAATTTGGCGCTGGTCCACTCTTTGACAAGATCCTTCCGTTGCTCATGGAACGCACCCTCGAAGATCAAGAGCGCCATTTGTTGGTCAAGGTCATTGACCGTGTCTTGTACAAACTCGACGACCTCGTCCGTCCCTATCTGCATAAGATTCTAGTCGCTATCGAGCCTCTCCTCATCGACGAGGATTACTACGCTCGCGTTGAAGGACGCGAAATCATATCCAACCTCTCAAAAGCGGCTGGTCTCGCTCACATGATCTCCACCATGCGCCCTGATATTGATCACGCCGATGAATATGTCCGCAACACGACCGCCCGCGCGTTCTCCGTCGTTGCATCCGCCCTTGGTATTCCTTCGCTACTTCCCTTTCTCAAGGCAGTTTGCCGCAGCAAAAAGTCGTGGCAGGCGCGTCACACCGGCATCCGAATTGTTCAACAGATCGCCATCATGATGGGTTGCGCCGTGCTTCCTCATCTGCGAAATCTTGTCGCCTGTATCGCCCACGGACTCACAGACGAGCAGCAGAAAGTTCGGACCATGACCGCCCTCGGTCTCGCGGCCTTGGCTGAAGCTGCAGCGCCTTATGGTATCGAGTCGTTTGACGAAGTACTCAAGCCTCTGTGGCTCGGTATCCGTCTGCACCGTGGCAAGGGTCTTGCCGCCTTCTTGAAGGCTATCGGCTTTATCATTCCTCTCATGGACCCCGAATACGCCTCCTATTATACCAAGGAGGTCACCGTCATCCTCATTCGCGAATTCCAGACTTCCGACGAAGAGATGAAGAAGATCGTGTTAAAAGTAGTTAAGCAGTGCGCTGCCACTGAGGGTGTCACGGCGCAGTACATCAAGCAAGATATTCTCCCCGACTTTTTCAAGTCATTTTGGGTTCGCAGGATGGCTCTGGACAGACGTAATTATCGCCAAGTCGTGGAGACCACTGTGGAACTCGCTCAAAAAGCAGGCGTTTCGGAGATCGTTGGAAGGGTCGTGAACGAGCTCAAGGACGAAGCGGAGCCATATCGGAAGATGGTTATGGAAACTATCACCAAGGTCGTCGCCACTCTCGGTGCCTCGGATATAGACGAACGTCTCGAGGTCCGCCTTGTAGACGGTATCATTTATTCATTCCAGGAGCAGACAACGGAGGACCAAGTCATGTTGGATGGTTTCGGTACAGTCGTCAACGCTCTCGGTATCCGCGTGAAGCCATATCTTACTCAGATCGTCTCCACAATCCTCTGGCGTCTCAACAACAAGAGCGCCAAAGTTCGTCAGCAGGCAGCCGATTTGACGACCCGCCTTGCGGTGGTCATCAAGCAATGTGGAGAGGACCAACTTCTGAGCAAGTTGGGTCTCGTCTTGTTTGAGCAATTGGGAGAAGAATACCCCGACACGCTCGGTAGTATCATTGCTGCTGAAGGAGCGATCGCTAATGTCGTTGGTATGACCCAGATGAACCCCCCGGTCAAGGATCTGTGTAAGTGTTCCGATGCATTTGTTTGATATCCTGTAACTGATTCCGTCCCGTACAGTGCCACGAATGACACCAATTCTTCGTAATCGACACGAAAAGGTACAAGAAGCATCGATCAACTTAATCGGTCGCATTGGTAAGTCTGATCCGTCTCCCTCTTGGCGTACCGCGGTGTTTATGTCGTGTTTTCAGCTGATCGCGGGGCTGAATTTGTCCCGGCGCGAGAATGGATGCGTATTTGCTTCGAGCTTCTGGATCTGTTGAAGGCACATAAGAAGGGTATACGGCGAGCCGCCGTTAACTCGTTCGGCTATATTGCGAAGAGTTTGGGTCCTCAAGACGTCTTATCAGTTTTGCTCACCAATTTACGTGTGCAGGAACGTCAAAGTCGTGTTTGTAGCACTGTTGCGATCGCTATCGTAGCAGAGACTTGTGGACGTGAGCGTTTCATCTTGATGGTAGTCTTCAATAACTAACGCTGCTCTGTAGCTTTCACATGTATCCCTGCAATCCTCAATGAGTATCGTACTGCGGAGCTCAACGTGCGGACCGGATGTTTGAAAGCACTGACCTTCGTGTTTGAATACGTTGGTCCGCAATCTGCTTACTACGTAGACTCGGTCGTTACGATGCTGGAAGACGCGCTCACCGATCGTGACCTCGTCCATCGCCAGACAGCAAGTGTCATCGTAAAACATTTGGCTCTTGGCGTAGCAGGTCTCGGCTGTGAAGACTCGATGCTCCATCTCATGAATTTGGTATGGCCCAACTGCTTCGAAACGTCTCCACACGTGATCGGAGCAGTCATGGAAGCCGTTGAGGCCATGCGCGTGACGTTGGGTCCGGGTGTCCTCCTCAGTTATACGCTCCAAGGCTTGTTCCACCCCGCACGTAAAGTCCGCGAGGTACGTCGCGCGTTCGATACTTTGTTCCTGGATTTGGCTGATGCTCACTGCCTCCTCTCTTTCATCTTCTAGGTTTACTGGCGCGTCTACAACTCGCTCTATCTCGGCGCTTCGGACGCAATGGTACCGTTCTATCCCGATCTCGGCGAGTTGAGCGAGGGTCAAAATGTATATGATCGCCACCCGTTGCAGATGTTTGTGTGATGTGTATATTATTGGTAGTGTGAAAGTTATGTTCTCTGTAATGAGCTCACCCTTTTTATTGTCTTTTCCGTGTATCCTACGTCGCTTGATAGGGTCATCTGGCTTTCCATGGTGCTTGAATCCACTGCCAGTGGTGTTTGTGTTTCGCCAATCTTTTAGTAAGTAATCGTCGTCGAAACCAAATGAGCTCTTGCACGGGCATGTGTAGCTCGAGCGTTTCAAATTTAGTGAGAAATTCCTATCACTCACTTACTTCCACTCAAACCTGTCGGCCTTTTGAGCCCATCTAGAAAAAATCTGGGAAGACGTATGGTAAATAACGCTGCAACTGAACGTGGCAGTGTCACTGGCCCTCGGGCCGCAAGTTTGTTCAAGAATAGTAACGTAACGCATTTGCAATATGTAGTAGGTAATTATGTAATGGAGCCTTCAAGCTTCAACTTGAACCAAGTTGAAGTATGTATATGATCGACTGAGCTTGCCACTGTCAATATGGCTTGGCCACAATCAGTGGCGAGTGAAATAGCGACAAGTAAGATTCACGGATGCATCATCTTTCTGGACAGGTTTCAAGTTCAAGTTGCCCCCTTCATCGTCTCGTCACACAGGGTTCGACCCTGACGGAAGAAAAGAAAAAGTGACGTGACATACTTATGGGAGCCCATTTCAACTTGAATTTCGCGTTAGTGTATGTACCTTCCTTGGTAACTCATGTGGGCTTCCATCTCAATGACCCGGATTCACTCGTTCCTCCTCCTTCTCTGCATAGCTCACCTCGTCCAAGGATCCAATGTCGATTCCAGCTGCACAGATCATGTAGATTCCTCCCGGACCATCTGGGGTATACTCGAGAGCTGTGCCCTGACCTTGTTGATTTGCATATGGCACGCAATCCACCTTGACATACCTGGTCCCGGGAACAACAGCAGGCTCTTCTTCGAACGGGTACCATGGATCTTTGTCACTGCTTTTTTCGCACCGGAGGGCGTTGTTTCGTTTGCTACCAAGCAGTGGTGCGAGGCGCATCGCCAGGTCAAAGACTTTCGCAGTATGTTCCTTCTTTACACTATATTATCTGTTAGTCGTATTGAAAAGTCTTGGGTTTGACCTGTCAGCCCAGGGATATGAATGGTCGATGACACACAGCTACTTTGTGCAAATGGGTGGTTTTGTTTACGATGAAGGCAAAGAGGGACCGCCGGAGGCGATGACGTCCTTCGAATTCTTAAGGCGTTGTGAGAAGGGGAAAATTATAAACCCGTGCATCACGGAGAAAGAAATCATGGCCATGAGCAAATCGGATGGGCTGGGCAAGGCTATCTTCATGATTCAGTTATCCTGGTTCACACTGCAGGTCATCGTTCGCGGTGCGGAGGGTCTCGCGGTCACACTGGTCGAACTCGACACAGTGTGCATGTCTGCGCTAGCGCTTCTATATCTCTTCTTTTGGTGGGACAAGCCACACCGCCCTCAATCTCCTCATACCTTTTATCAAACTCAAGTGACAAAAGTACTTTCAAAGGAGGAGCTGTACGTGGTTTATTATCTTGTACTACATCGGGAGCCCGCTATACCAAGATGCCTATATTACATTTGCAGGTCGAAATCATGGATGGCGGAGCCCGCTTATCTGAATGGTCTAATCTCCCGCTTCGTCTGCCTACGCCAACCAAAACCCAACATCGATGAAGAAAAGATACCCCCAGTGGACGCAAATGTTCGTATTTTTTGAGCAAGTTTCATATTTGCTGATTGGTCAGATTTCCCAGAAGCCCGATGGTTTCAAACCGAGGAAACCCAGTGTTCTGACAGTTTTTATGGAGAAGATGGACCCCCTCGATGTCCAGATTCGCTCACTTTATTTGACTTGGATTATCCTCGGTGGCTTACACCTGATCGCATGGAACTGGACATTCCCTACGGAGACAGAGAAGATTATCTGGCGGGTCGCATCGCTCGTTTTAGCGACATCTCCACTCGCATTCGCTATCGTCCCGTATCTTGATAGGTTTGCCGGCATCTCTGACTTTGCAACATACAGTTTGATTGCTGTGGGTATCATAGCCCGTGCACTGCTCGTTGCATTGATGCTTGCTAGCCTTCGTGCGCTGCCTTGCTCTGCTCACAAGCCTATCGACTGGACGACATATATTCCTCATCTTTAGCTCAATCCTTTTGCATCTGAGCACATCTACATGCATTTGTGTACATGTTTTTTTTTTGGCTCTCGACCTCTCGGTTCCCTCGATTGGTCTCTCTGTCTTGGTTTCTTTATGCTACGCACTATTTACATAATAGCTTTAGCATCATCTGCATCACTCATGGAGTCATATACACAATTTATTACTTAGTAACATCTCACAGTCCCTACATATGTATAACGAGTTGCCGACCAGGAAGCTCCAATGGGAGACTAGTAGGGAATGGATCAAGTGACTCGAGTTATAATCTTACACACGGTAAATAGGGGCCATTTGCACATATTTGGTTACACAGAAAGGACATACGACGCAATCTAGAACTTGTATACACGAATATAAGCAAGAAAAAAGGTACATACACCATAGGAAACCGTTCCTCCCAAAGTGACCACCATTAGTCTACTACCCTAGCCGAGCACCCTGGTGATTTGCAGGTCCCGCAGGAATCCCGTTGAAGTGTCATAGACCCAGCCATGCACCCATACCGGCTTGCTCTTCGCCCACGTCTTCACGAATACCTCCATTCCTGCCAGATTCTCCACCTGAATCCTCACATTCTCCTCCGTGGCAACTCTCAGCGCCCCTTCCTCGTCTTTGGGGAGGACGATTCCCCGTAGTCGGTCGACAAGGGGTGTCAGCCACCGCGTGACAGCATGGTCGGGGCTTTCCCGAATAGACACATCCTCCAGGTCATGGGGCTGGTCTTTGTGAACGTGGATGTTCAATGCATCTTCCACTGCGTGGAGGATGGAGTGGCTGTGACTGAGCTTGGTATGGCTGCCGCTCACACTTGGGGGACGACGCGATTCTTTCACCGCGGTGACCACACCATCGCAGTATTCGTGGCCAACCACGATGACTGCACATACAGCGCACACGATGGGGAAAGGGATGGTGAGGAACGGGGAATTCAGTCGCAATATCTGGGACTACATACTGTGCTGAATGCCAAGTTCCTTGACCGCGCATGCAAGGACAGACAACGCGCTGTCGTCGTTGAGATGGAATTGGCTATTCAGGCGGGAGGAAGCAAAGAGATCAGACCAAGGCTTCCAAATAAACCAAACCAAACCAACTTTGCAATGTTTCTGTGCACAAAGGCAGTTCCGGGAAACGCCGCCATGGCGTCCGACTCATGTACTCCGGAGTCTGAGCATCCGAACCAAAGGATCTTAAGAAAGATGGGGGTATTATGGGTCAACGCTATCACGCAGAGATGAAACTACTGAATTGAACTAACCTTGGGCGCTTGCTTCTCTTTGGGATTGGGAAAGTACTGGGGAAACGTCTGGTTCAACCTCTCTGCCCACTTCGCGTTCGACACAAGGAGTTTGGAAGCGTATCCCTTCACGTCTTCAGTTGTTTTCACGTCTTGAGTCGAGGCGCCAGGATTGGGGTTGGACATGATGTCGACTCAAATTAATGTGAGTAGATAAGACTTTGTCTGTGTCACTGAGATGGGGCCCGGGGGACGGGTAGTATGAATGCGGTGTTGAAAGATAGATATCTGAAGGGCTCTGCAGGTTTTAGACCCAACATGGCACTCTATAAATCCTCAATTTTCAGGGGAAATGATCGGTAGGTATGTGTCTCCGTCATGATTCCTGGCTCTAGATGGAAACCGGGAGCCATCTTTGCCGCACCGTACGACGGACCGGCTTCAGACTTGCCGACGCGCGAGCGCCATCTCATGCTGGCATTAGCGCTGGGTGCTATTAATAAACTCGACGTGAGCAGTTGGCGAGCCCTCAGGCGCACATCGCGTTAGGCCCTCTCTCGGCTTACTCTTGTCACCGGGTCATTTCCTGGAACGAATCTTGATTAAAAAAATGTCGCATGTACAATCTTGGGTGTTAGTGACTGCTGCCGAACCAATCGAGTGCGAACGACTCACCTGCATCATTGTACTATCAACACCTAGTTCTCGCACCAACAAGCATTGACAATCGACATGGGATCAATTTCCTTGGAGGATGCACCGATGTGATACTTGTGAAGGTCGACTAGATCTTCTAGTCAATGGTCATGCACGCGGGTCGGTGATTTCTCCTACTAATCTCCGTCCATGATTTTCCTTGTCACTGTCACTCTCGAATGCATCATCAGAACCACGCGCCATCCAGTTCAAGAGTCCAGGCGTGATGCTGCATGGGAACGACAAGATGGTAGTGGGTACGGTACGTACCTGAAAAGGTACTGCCACCTCGTGGGGTCACTTGAATAGTACTATCCATAAACTTCTGAGAGGATCGACCTATGTACACGATACAAGACGGCATAGCACAACTGACAGATATCCTCAGTCCAGCAGGTCACTACTGTCCGCATTGAGAATAAGCCTGGTGAAGAAGCGAATCTGCTCCAAAAACCCCTCTGCTCGAATAGCTGTTGACAAGGCGATAATGAATAATTCGTCCCAACAATAAGCAGATAGCGTCTGACCTTCGTTGATGGTATGAGCCCCATTGTAACGGTCGGTAGGACCCTGGTGATTATATCGGAAAATGTGCTTCGTGAGATCCCAGTAGTGTCTTGTGTCTGGGACATTAAAATCATGCCTGAATGCATTTTCACCTCTGCCATGACGTCTTCCGCTTACCTGTATTGCCTACAACACGACATGTCAGTATGATCATGCGCGACGAGTATGGACACAAAAGACTCGCCTGTTATGAGACCAGGTGACACAACGGCGGTCCTCGGGACTTCATCTGAGCGGAGATGGGTCTGCAGTGCCGATCGGATCGTTCCCGACAAAAGTTCGTAAGACCCACTTCCCGTCGTGGGTGTTACAGGGGCTGGTACGAGGGAGTTATTAAACGCAACTCGAAAGCGAATTGTTCCCCTCGATGGACCAACGGGGCCCACCGTCTTTCCAAAGGCCTCAAGGGACATGTTATATTTCTCTGCGACAGGGCGAGTGATAGCAATGAAACGACTCGTCAGCTCAGAGATCGAACTGTGTTCAGCAACGCGATAATTTGCAACAGCCCAAACAGCCTCCGGAAGAGCATTAACTTTGACACCTCCACCGATAAGGTCTGCCGCAATAAATCAGAGCAGAGAGAAAACACGTCAATCAGAGCGCACCCATTGCCTGAGTTGTTCC
>JBBPOM010001381.1:0-11319 GCA_038091455.1 Leccinum uliginosum | reverse complement strand
TGAGGGTAGCGGGCGCCGGGAATGGCCCTGGGGGTACAAGTTTGCGAAGGAATGAAATTGGGTGACTTGGTGCCAACTGTACACGTTGCTTGGGTCAGACTACCTCAGCGAAATCCTGATTGCAATGGATGGTCGTACCTCGCAGTGATCGTCTGTTTTGGTTCACACCGATCAAAAGCATTTCGGAGCTTATTATCATCGCATCCTGCAGAGATGCAAGTGGGCAGGGCCCAGCGCTCAGCGATGGCTATTCCATAATGAGTTCTCCGATCAGTGAATACTAGTGAATTCTTGCCTCGTGTCTGCAATGATGCAACTCTCACTGGCACGCCTTGCGGAGTTTCTATCGGACACGTTCAATGCCTGCAAACGCGTAAGTACACAGCAACTTCGATTAATTGTGTTGACTGATGGCCCGGCGCCTCTTCACTGCGTTTATGCAAGATCAGCATCCAAAACAAACGACTGCTGCGAGATATGACCATTGCAATATTTCGCTGCGATAGTATGACCAGAGCAACGTGTACAGTTGCCAGTACCAGGTGTTGAAACGTTGACTGGTCGACCACCCAATTTTATCCCCTCGCAAACTTGTACTCCCAATATTCCTGCTAGTTTCAAAGTTCAAACCGCCGCTTTCTTTGGAAATAGATACCACATTTGCGACGGCTACCATCCAGATAGTATGAATTTTCTAAACGGGTTCAGGGGCATAGTACTCGGTTCAACTTTCCAGTTGAACGACGACGACGTAGTGGTATTGTATGTTTTCTGGACCATACTTTCCGCGTTGAGATCGCGCTAACTCGCATACTAGCTTGGTGGGCCCTATGGGAAGTGGGAAGAGTGCGGTATGCCCATTATCTTTGCACAGCAGCTGAAGATTCAACACCTTTTCAGTTCATGAACGACGTGACGAAGAGCGGCATTGTTGTTGTTGGTCAACACTTTCGACCCTCCACAAAGACCCCACAAGCGATCAGATGCGAGCTCACCGATAAAGCCAAGAGAGAGTTACATGTCTCTTCGCAAAAGAACATTGTATTCGTAGACACGCCTTCCTTTCACACTGGCGGCACCGACCTACACGAAGGAGCAGACAGGGAGATGGCCAACTGGTTGAACAAAGCAGTAAAGTCACGGTAAGGTTTCCTCAGCGTAGTGGACGTAGCTAAACCCACGGCTCATCTGTTCAGATCCAGGTCCACTCGTATTGGAACCATATACATGCATAAAATTGAAACCGACCCGGGTCACGAGCCTATTCAGCTGCATCTGAATACCTTTGCCCATACTCTTCCGCAGAGCGTTGTCTCGTATGCTCTCCCTGAGAGACTGCATGCCGTCTTCAGTTATCAGGGCGGCATTATTACGCAAGACAAAATGGACCGTCACCGTGCATCATTCGAGAAGCAATTGGGTGCGCTCCGCCCGAGCATAGTTCACAGAAAAGTGTTGAGATGGGACACCTCCCTGGATCCCCAGCTTTTCTGGCGCCCGGGCAATCCGGAAACAGCTTGGGAGGTTGTGGTCACACTGTTTTCTACCAGCCGGATCAAGTCGGGTCAAAGACCCCCTGTGGCCCCCGAGCAATCTTCCACGACGCTGCCCTCTTTCGCAGAACCCAAAAAACAGCCGATTCGACGATCTCGTTCTGGGCACCAGGAATCTACGAAGGAGAGAGAAGGGTCTGAAGCCGAAGCCGAACCCGGACGGAGGGGGACGAATGGACGATCTCAAGAGGTCATAGAACCTGTGTCGCAGCCCACTCCGCTCCAGAATTCTGACGCAACACAGGTTCAGAGCTCCTCTGCGACGCGGAACGATACCCCGACGCCCCTGACGCCTCCTAGGAAGCAGGACCCCCAGGCACATCCTGTGGCGCAGAACCTTCCGACTCAGGAAACCCCTGCAGACTCAGAACCGGCCAAGGATGACGTGCCGCACTATCCTCAGACAAATGTAGGGCGTTCTGAAGAGGGCGGGGAACACCTCTCGGATGCTAGGTCGCAGTTGGACGCAGAGCCGCAGTCAGACGAAGCCCAAAAAAAGATAAAGTCGGATAAGGGACCCGGCGTGTTGTCAATCCAATCCAATATGGGGGGACAATACCAGACTAGCGTGGACGAGGCCGGATCAGGTCGGAAACCTCATCAGGAGGAAAACCCTCTGGCGGAGATAAGCACAGAGGGGTCGGGCCACGACAAACTTCTGACAAGGTAGGTTCTTATCTCACACGACGAAATCACCAACTCAATGTGCAAAGTGGCGTGAACCCAACAAATTCTAGAAAGAAAGATACTGAGGGTATGGACAACGAGGAAGGAGAACTCGGGGAGATGGATAACCAGCTTTCCCGGTTGGTCGCGGTGCCTTTAAGAGACTCTCAGGCAATTGGGAACAAGGACTACGTAAGGACGGGTGAGGAATCTCCTCCAGAAGCAGAGGAAGCTCCCGAGGAAGTGAGTGTAGAGGATTTGAAGGAGGACCACATCGTGATTGCGTGAGTGACGTAGTTTCAACGGGCGAAGTGTCTGACTCGATTCCAACAAGTGTCATGGGTCCAACAGGTGCTGGAAAGAGCACGGTGAGAACGAACAATGTGTAGTGAAGGTTGTTTACTTACATGCTCGCAGTTAATAAGCATCGCCAGTGGAATTGACAAGAATGTCATCGGTCATTCACTGAAATCATTCACAAGCAAGGTCCAGGCTATTAAATTTAGGGATAAAGAAAATGGGCGACACGTGGTCCTGGTGGATACACCGGGATTTGACGACACAAGTAAATCTGATCTTGACATCCTGACTATGATTTCCAAATGGCTGAATTCGAGGTAATGTGTGGTACTCACCAGCGGATGTTTCTCACCCCTGTTCTCGTTCCAGTTACGACACACAAAAACAGCTCTCCGGGATTCTGTATCTCCATCGTATAACGGACAACCGCATGGCTGGTACACCCCTGAAGAATCTCCGAATGTTCGAAAAACTGTGCGGAGATGGCGCCCTAGACAAAGTATACTTCACCACGACGATGTGGGATGAGGTTACCCCAGATGTCGGCGAGAGGAGATTAGAAGAGCTCAAGACGGAGTACTGGAACACGATGCTCGAACAGGGAGCACAGACGTATGAATGCAGGAGTATGGAGGATTCGAAGAGGCTGATTCAAGATATCGTTTTCAAGGACGAAGAGCGCAGATTCCTGCAACTTCAAGAGGAAATGGGCAGGGAGAAAATGAAACTCAAGGAAACGACTGCTGGGAAATACCTATTTTCTGAGCTCGAGCAGCTCGTCGTGAAGCAATCGGAGCTTCTACAGAGGATCGCCAAGGAAAGGAAGGCGGCAGCTTCGGATCCGGAGGCTCTGGCAGAACTTCAGGAAGAGTACATTCAGCTGCGGGAACAGGTGGACAACAAGTTGCGTCAGATGGAACAGTTGAAGTTGACTTGGTTTAAGAGTATAATGCGTCTGCCTCGCATCGTGAGTCGGTACCAAATGTACACCGGACAATTGGTGTTCATCGTTTTCGTTTTCAGAGGTTCAGACGTCGTCGGGGGTAAAGCGCTGACGGATCAATTCGACTCATTGTTGACGAATATTTGACGAATTATACCGTGACAGATAACGTGTAGTATGATAGTTCTATGGTCTTCATATTATTATGAGTGCCATGGACTCGAAGTCATGGCTCAAGCGCTCAACCTTCAACTTTCAACCCAGAATCCGAAAGGCCAGGGAGGCCAAGATGGAATAGCAGTTCGAGTCCGATCGGTATGCATGTACAGTGGCACACTTGCGTTCCCCGCTCTGCGGCAGTCTGCAGATCCTCATGATCTGCACATTGTCAGGGCGTCATCACCTCGCAGTTTGCTGGCAAGGTGTTCCGGAAGTGGATGACTAGTGTCCGATGGCTGTCGGCGAGTCGACGGCGACGAGACGAGATCATTGTACGATCTCAGATCTCAGACATCGCCCGAACAACGCGTTTTTGGGCGTCATCAGTTCATCTCTGGCCAGCAGGGCCATTGAATCACTAAACCCAGGATGATCGCACATGACCGTGACGCATTGGGATTGTATGCAGGAATTCGGCGATCAGAGCTGCACCGGCCCGGTCCCCTTCGGAAACCGAAAGCGCACAATAATTATTATTATAAGCGAGCCAGATCCAATACGTTTTTATCGCATGTCTCAGAGAGGTTCTGCCATGTTTTCGAACGAGTCTGCAATGACTAGATCCGAAGTCCTCACTTGACCCTAAGTACATACTCGCTGTGCAAGGTCCGGTGCATAATATAATAGAAGTGGCGACGTGCCACGGCGGCAGCTGGCAGATACCGGGTATCACCGACATGTTTTCAAAGGCAACGCGTCGATTCTCAAGAGGGGGAAATGACATCTAGTTGCGTCTGCAAAGGGGTAGCCCTGTTCCAGATACGCCCTAAAGGGATCGGCCATGCGCCGAGGTCATTTACAAGCGAAATCCGCGCTGTCAAATCCTGGGATCAAGAGTCAACGACGCGTGGTTCTGGTGGACACTCCGGGCTTTGATCACACAGTTACAACACGTATTGGGCACGATGTCTGGGTGGCTCAAGTCGAGGTAATACATCGTGACGTCAATTTTATCTAGGATCTTGCATCTCTATCGAATAACAGACAACCGCATGGCCGGTACGCCCTGAGGAACCTGCGAGTATTCCGAAAGCTGTGCGGAAGACACGCTCTAAAGAGAGTATACCTCACTACAACAATGTGGGACGAGCTCGGCGACCGATGTTGGGCGAGAGGAGGCTAAGCGAGCTCAAATCAGAATTCTGGAAAGGAATGATCGGCCGTGGGGACTATTTAGTCCGTCACAGGATCGACGATGCTCTCCTCGGGAGCTCGTTCGACGTCTCATTCTCGATGCATGCGTTCGCAATGCTCTCTTGATCTTTATCCAGCAGGAAATCGTGGAGTTGAAGAAGGAGCTCGGAGATACCGCTGCCTGGGATCAACTGTATATTCAAATGGATGACCTCGCCAAGAAACAGATGGAACTTCTGCGGAAGATCGAGGAGATGAACGAGACTTCGGATGCGAACGCGGTGGCGGAGCTCCATGCAGAGTATGATCCGTTGAGGGTGCAGATAGACGAGAAACAGCGTTGGACTTTACGGGAGTTGGGTATACCCTTTGGCATTCAACGTTTCAACAATCATCGATACATCGATATCAGCCGCCTGCTGTGTCTTCATTGATCAACGGATCAACTATGTCATCGTGGAATCTCAGATGCTACATACCTCCTTGCGTTCTCCAGCTTTATATCAACTCTTTTGGCTCATCCATGACTTGGATTGGCATATTACCGCAGCAACATTGTGTTCCATCAAAACACAAGTGGCCTCGAAACGACACCGTGAAGCACTCACAGATTGCAGAAACCGTCAAGGTCCCTGCGACAAATTGATCAACTCCTCCCTACCCTCCTACCATTCGCCAACACCTCCACCCTCTCACCCTGTCCTTGCCGCTGTCCCCCCATCTCCTGGACGATACTCCCTTTCTTCCATCGCCTCCACATGATCCTCATTCCAATCACTCGTTGCCTCCCAGTCGCTCTCAAACTACATGCCCAACGCCAAATCGGCGTTCTCCTAGAGGCAAAAACGTCGCAAGTGGCAGTGTAGCCTAGTCCAGACCCGAGGTGCAGCGACGACTGACCGTGGCCCTGCCCATGCGCGTGCCCGTGTCCGCGCGACACCAGCCGTGATTGCGTTGATACCCACCGTCACTCCCGCAATCGCATATGCCACTCCCTGTCAGCCTCGATCGGCTTACAAGACTTCGCCTCAGGACAGTCACGTCGTTTGCACAATTAGGAACGCCGCGCGAGTATCACCTCATCCAGTCACCGAGGCTCGACAATCCGTTTGGTGCGAGGATGATGATCTGTGTTCCCGTCCGATTTAATCTTAATTGCAAAGAAAGAACGAGTGTGCTGACACACAAACGAACCTGCTTCATGCTCGTGAGATGATGCACACCCTGTCGTCCGACCAGAACGATGCAATCGACGGTCTGACGGAGATCGCGGAAGACGCATTAGACTGCTTGGCGTGCCTAGGAGCAATGGTTCAGCAGACGATGGGGAGGGAAACGTGGGGGAATCCGGGGTTCGATGGATGGGGGACATAGGTGGTTGAAGGACGTACGATAACTCGGCGGAGGGCGCTTGTAGGTGGTGGGCCTTGCGAGCAAAGACTATTAGCAGAGCGAGTCGAGGTAATGGAGAATGTTGATTGGATGTTGATGGAACCCTGGTGAAAAGGATCCTCGTCAGCAACTAGTCCATATCGATAACATTGAGGGCGAGCAAAAGGCGGCCGCCGGCCGCACATGACCAATACACGGACAGTTGAAAGCAACACGAGAAGAAAAAAGAAAGCACGGCATACCTTTTGGCACTCCTCGATGATGCACTTCCACAAATCTTCCCCTGCGAGTCATTTCGAAAAGCACTTGAGCGCACACCCAACCACTTTTCATATCAACTTTTGAGAAGTTGGAACAGAACCACCGTCGCGGTCGCAAGGCAGAACAATCTATTATTCAAGCGAGAGACCCATTGTAGTAGCGAGCGCGACCATGGTAGCACAGACAAGAGTGAAAGCAAATGGAACGGAGCGATTTCAGTGTCGCAAACCAAAGGACTGGGTCGAAAGAAAGAAAATACATTGAAACACAGGCTTGATCACCCTCTTGCGAGGCTCGTCCATCAACCCCTCCCCCTCGATCAGCAGCAATTGCTACTGCGCAACTGCTTGCAGCGCGGATTCCGGAACGAAGGGCATGTTGATTAGAAGTTGCATTGCCTTTCTTGTGACTTGTTTCTGAAGTTGGAGTCTGCTCCAAAGATGCGCCACAAATTTGAGCACCGCAGGTTTCACCTTCAATACCTCTCATTCTTGCAATCCCACCGTTTCTTGACTGGCGACACATCGAAACCTTGCGTTATCTCGATTCACTGACATATACGCGGCGCCTCAAATCACTCTCGATTCCCGAATCATACGCACTCCTGGTTGCAACTAGGACTCGTCAGTGTGCACTGTGCAGTGCGAGAAAATATGTACTCGCCGCTTGCGCAACTATCCAGGACATCGCTTTACTTTCAAACGCCACTTGTGCAAGTTTCCGGTGACAGGCCCCACCTTTGACTATGTTAAGCACTCGGATGCTCTCTCCAGCTTTCACTGGCTCACCAGATAACGGATCAACTGTTGACTGAAAGCCCATGAGCACGCGAGACTGCAGGTCATCGATATCCATCCATTTCGTAACTCAGGCCATTGGTCGTTCAGAAATCTGCCCTCGGTTGATATAAATGGCTTCGGATGTATTGAAATATGATTGGAAGGTGTGTGTATCTTGCTACACAAATCTCCTCTCCTTCCATTGGGGCCGAGTCAACATAATGGCCAAAATGTGTTGCAAGTGAGTTCCCTTAATATTTCTCTGGCTAGCCATATGCGTGCCTTCTACGATGTATACTTTCAGTCAGAATTGTATGATCAGGAAGTGCATTTAATAACCTCACTGATGTCCTACAGAACGATCTTCGATATCAATGACTACCCCCGCAGAAGTACCGTGGAGTATCAATACCTAGAATTTGCTCATTCATCAGATTCACGTTACACGTACCATAGATCTTTCCATCCAGTTGAACGACATGAAGTTGACCCACAATCGCGGAGCGGGAGGCGATATTCGCAAGCTGGAATGCAGGTAGGCGAAAGAAGGGCATCGTTCCTGATACCGATAGGGCAACGAGAAGCCGACCTGAGAATGTTCCCGCGTTATCAAGGCGCTCAGGTGCAAACAACAAGGCAGCCGAGATTGAATGCGTGATTGGCGCCGCCCTATATCAGACTATGTGAGAGGTACGAACCTGAACGTTTTCTCCCGCCAATTCTGCTCTCTCTCTTGTGGATCATTCTTCATAGGACATCCTGTTGTCGACAAAGTCTTCAGTCCTCCAACTTCCCGACAATACACGGCACTTTTACACTTACTTTTTCCATTGCCCAGTCATCATGCGCCGATCCCTCCGCTGCGCCGCCTCGCGGATGAGCCCTGGGTGGGTTGTAATATCGCATTCAAAACGGCAAGTCACCCCCTGCCTGACCTGGACCGGGCACCCCATTTTCGGACTTGCTCCGCGCCGATTCGCTACTCGTCCGCCGGAGATTCAAGCCAGCAAGCCAACGCCGTATTCCGACAGAAAGTTCCGAGAGGCGTGCGTTCCTTCCAACTGGTATAGTTGGCACGAGTCGAAGTATTAAAAGTCGGCACTGCGACCCGTCGCTTTCTTCACTTCCTCATCATGTTTCGCCATTTCTCTTTCTCCCCAGGCTCCACCCACCCCTACTTCTATCAAGCTGCCCCACCGTGAGCACCACCCCGCTCCTACTTCCCAAGTCTAATGACTTTTGCGTAGATCGGTGTATCAGCATCCAACAGCACCGCATCAAGGCCCTTCTGGAAACAATGAGGAATTCAACTCGCACTGGAGTCCGGAGGTAAGCTAGCTTTTCTACCTCATTCCGTTACCTTTTTATTCCTGCTCATGCAGACGGATTCGCAGCACGAGCAGGCCCTTCTCGATCACGCCCACCAAATGATTAACGCATCCAACGTTCCTAGCACTGGGTACTTTTTTCATCTAATCCTTCATTATATCGCTCACGGAGTATGTAGAGCGGTTGTGGCAGCACCTGAAAACTTGTTTCGTTGTATGTGGTCTTTGGGCGTAGCCCCCTGCGGTGAAGCCTTCGCCAACTTGGACGCCCTTGTCATCCATCTGGGCCGCAGACATGGCGTGCAAGGCCCCGCGAGCCAGAGATTGATTTGTCGCTGGGTGACAGACGAAGGAACCCTCTGTCTTTGTTCCCGCCTACGAAGTGGATACAGGCGCCACATCTGCACCCACCTGCGCCTCAAAGTCGCCTGCCCGCACCAGCAGTGTGGTAAAGAGTTCTCTCGCATTGACACTCTCCGCAAACACATGTTAGAGCGCCATGGAGCATAAATTCAATCCATCCATTCCTCTGATCGTTGCTCCCTGTAAAATATTTGTATACTTATCACTGTTGATGATCAGGCTATATACGGAAATTACATTCTCCCACTGTACAGTAGAATCCAAAATCGTTGTCGCTGCCGCCCAATGTACACTGCCCTGCTCGCCAGAACTTTCTGTTTGGTACAATGAGAAGGCGAAAATGAGACATCGGTAGTCCCGCCATCCCGTTGTCTCACGATGCCCGCTCCACATATCGTCAGGGATGCACGCCGGACGAGCCAAGATCTTGGACGATTCCACGATGAACCCGCTCGGTCTGTCGCTGTTAAGCGTCGGTTGCGGCTACGTTGCTGGAGGCGAGATGGCGGGCCCATGCTGCCACCATTTTTGTACCTTGGCCGTTGGAGTGCTGGAGAAAAATGTGGCAGCGAGACGCACGTTCGGGACGGCAGTGACTTGTTTGGGATTGGAGGGTATCCAAAAATCCGGGATCGCTCTGGAAAAAAGGTGAAAGTGTCAGATAATGCATTTCTCCCCTCCCCTCCCCTCCCCTCCCGTTGGAAGGTAGCAGTGCGTGAATTTCGATCGCTACGATGACGCGTGTACTAGAAAACGCGGATGGAATTATAAAGTGGGAGAAGGCCGAACGGCCCACTGTTCGGGTCCGTCGAGCGAGAGGACTGAGGGAGCATAACGGACGATAGGCCGTTGGGCCTGAGAGTGGAGTTGGGGTGGGAGCGAATTTCGAAGGGTGCAGAAAGGCCACAGTTGCGGGTGCGATGCCATTCGACAGCATCGCCGAGTGTCACACAGAAGTTTACAGCATAGTCATAGTCTCTTTCTTCCCCTTTTGATTTTGATTTTTTTTTTTTGCGATGGCGAGAACTTCAGCTAAGGCAGTGTTACAGTGGCAGAAAATAGAGCCAGGAACAACGGCCGCATTCTGCCAGTTTGTGGCCGTTTACTTGATAGAACATGGTATAGTCGTTCCTTACGGATCACGGGAGGGGAAAATAGAAGCGCAGAGATCTGGACCTTCCACGAGTGTAAATGACGACAGCTCAATCTAGAAATTGCACGACCGTAAGTGGTTAAACTCACCTCAGATCGCATACAAAGATCACTGAGCAGTTCTTCTTCCTTGGAAAAGATCAGCGGGTCTGCCACTGTTCTAGGCGTTTCGATCTACAAAACTGGGCAGCGGGTAGCGACTGTGAAGTTGGTCATCCGCACTATATTCTGAACTCAGCGACGACGACTGGAAAACCATTCGTCTGACTCACTCTGGGATGCGATGCACTCTATCCCCATAAAGCGATTTCAATGGATCGGTTCATGGAGATACTGCGCCGTCGAGCAATGCGATACATCCGAAATTTCATGCATCATGACATCATGCTTGCGGCATTTACAGCGGCATAAATCCGCTGAACTTGTCCACTTTGCGTCGCCCGACAACAGCTCTGTGATGATGCGATGTGTACTGATCTGCCATCTTTGAGTGGAAAAGGTGGCGTTGGGTCGGAGTCCACAGGAACATGCATTGCATGGATCTTCCATTCCAAATCTGGAGGTGAAACACGGCGTATGACGGAATCTGCCGACATACGCGTCAGTGGGGAACATCTGAGGTATCGGATATCGTTTACAAGGGGACATAAGGTTCATCAGATGAAGCTCCAGGAGCAATTATGATGATCAGCACATCAACCCGAAATTCCTACATCACCAACGGAATTGAAGGCCGGACGCACTGACTGGTTGGTGGCCACGTGTCTTCGTTTGCAAAACGTCATGTTCCTGGAAACCGCGGCCAAATGGTTGGCGTGCAGAGCCTGCTGTGTGGCTTATTTGCAGTACTCGAGATCTGGAATCTGAGCGTACCATTGATCTTGATGTTCCACGGAAAGATTCCAAAGTCCTGCCAAGGTACACAGATTGGCATAGTGCCCCGACGATTGGATCTGGGATAGCCTGTGGATAAATATCGAGTACATGCAAACAGAGCACGTCTTGTCAATTATCCCCGTTATCCCCGGAGCCCTTGGAAAGTCAAGCATGCCGCTATCTTCTGAGTCAATAGCCGAAGGAACGCTTAGAGCAAGTAGTCACAGACACCCGCCGCCTAGATTGTACGTTCTCAGTCCTTCAGCAGAATGTATTCCGATGAGCGAGTCTTGTGTAGCGAGCTACAGCATCATGTAAGCTTCGACATGAATTTGTGAGTTTGTTTCGACATA
>JBBPOM010001380.1:0-11331 GCA_038091455.1 Leccinum uliginosum | reverse complement strand
CCAGACGTTCGTAGTCTGCGTGCCGTTCAAGAAAGATCGCGAGATGCTAGAGGAAACCCCTCGTGCATAGAGACGAGAGATTCACAGAGAATACGAGTGACAGGCATATTCTTTGTCACGCATCCGAGTCATGGGTGCATCGACCCTCACAACAAAAGTATCTAGTATAGGTGGTCACTGCTCGGATGTCGGAACTGGCAGCGAGCGTTTAAATCGACGTCCCGCTGGTCCGCGAGGTCTCAAAACAATCTTGACGAGGACGGCAGAGAAATCTAAGATATCAATTATTTCACAGGGTGATCTTTATGAATCACCCATGGTATGTTCCACAGTACAGCCATCCACGTCTAAATAGTCGCTAGCGATGTGTAAGCCCCCGACGTTGGACAGGGACAAACTACAGTCTCGGCGACAACGACGCACTCATCTTGACCTGCGTCGCAGACGCCACGAGTCGATGGTGCGTCACATCCCATACCTGAGCGACCAGACACGTATCACGCTCGTCAACATTTCCGTCGATTGCTCACCAGCACAAGCAACAGTGGCAAAGGAACGCACCTCCATACGCGCAGTCCACGCGCGTGTTCCGATCGCCTCGCTCGTATTGATCAATCTGAGTCTATCGCCTCTATCCGTCATGGGAGTGAACCCGACGTTAGGTAGTCCGAAAGAAAACGAAATCGCCAAAGATACACACAGACTCGCCGGCGCATGATAGATGATGTTGATGTTCTGCGTTACTCCTGGGTCACCAGATTTGCCCTTTGCAGACAACATGACCACGATCGGGAGCGACGAACACCTGTGCGCAAACGCGTTATCGAATACGCGGGTCGGTGTGAATAAGAATTATCAGCACGAGTCGACGGTGACACAGGGAGGGGAAATACGCACAAGTCAACCAAAAGGGCGATACAGGCGCCATGCAATTTCCCGGCAGAGTTCAGCATGTCTGGAAGCGCGAAACGAGACAGTCAATGTCCAAGCCAAACCGAGTAGAGTGGACAGTCGAGAGCCCAGTAGGCGATCTCGGATTTGGATCACGGCCAGTTCGACTTCGTCGACACGACACGGATACAGAATAGGGCCGTGAGCCCAAGTAAACGAGCAGATCGCACACGCCAGACCAGCAGACCAAGGTCCCTTTTGTGCGCAAACGTGTGCCGTGCGTGCACTCAGGCGGATGCAGTTTACGAACGAGCCACGAACCTTTGGTGACAGTCAACTCCAGCACCACCCTCGCTTCTTCCCTCGATGGTTCGTTGGTGTTGGGTACGATCGAGACGTCAACGAAATCCAGGCACTGCATCGTCCGCACACCATACCCATCGTTCCGAGTCGCGTATACCGACCACCAGCGCTGAATGAAGTCTGTGTAAAGAAAGAAAGATGTAGGGACGATGGCATTTACTTTATGAAATGAAGACAGGGAGATAGCGACGCACCCTTGGTTTCGATCGTGACATTCCCAGGAATATCTCTAGGGTCAAGTTCTTCCGAGAGTTCTCGAGGCTCTCCCTCCGAGTCACCGGCCCTGCCCATCTTTGAATGGTTGGTGCGGGTTGGGGGACAAAGGACTGTAGTAACGGTTGGATGAAATCTGCTAGTAGTACTGCGCTAGCCGGCGCATTGGGGCCTTATCACTTGGCGACATCCACATGACACGTAGTCCAGTGATGGCTAGGCTCAGATAGCGAAGTTAATATTGGCAGGCTGGTAACCTGGATTGTGGACTTTCACACACAGATTCCGATTATCTATACTTAGTAACTGGTGTATGTACACTTCAATCAAACATTTTTTGGAAACTCCAGTTTCATTTCCGAAACCCATCTGATAGATGCATTCAACATGCTAGTTTCACTTTTGCTAAGTTGGCTGGAAAATCAAGGAAACCAAAAAGAATCGTTGTCGTGTGTATCCCACAGAAGGAAAGAAACATGTGGACAAACAAGCAAAGCAGAACGAATAAACATGGGAGATGGGAGGAAACAGCGAGTGTCGAGCGAGTGGATTATAAATTGTAGATCATTGATGTTGCAAAAACGAAAACAACAAACAAACCAAGAGAGAGAAAATGAGAAATGAGAAACAAGAAACAAGAAAAAGGAGCGTACGCAACGATTTCACCGACTTTGTGGTGAATCAAGCAAATAATCAAAAGCTGTGAGCAGCAATGTCCGACATGATGTCTCCCCGCACCCTTCCTTCCTCATCTTGACGACTTTCACCATAACGGAATCGCAAATGGTCCGCTCGAGACCGTCACCTGCGCAACGCTCTTGACGATCTCCTTCCGTCTATCCTCCCAACCCTTAAGCGCCCTCAACAAATGCATCACCCTGTCCCGCTTGCCCTGCCGCACGTCGTTGATACTCACAGCGCCCATCTTGATGTCATTGTCCAGCAGGAAATCAAAAAGCCGGAACAGCCCATCCAACTTGTCGTCACTCGGCCCAGACGGGAACGCCGAGTCCGGAATCGGAGGCGAGGCGGATTTGCCCATCATGTCTTCTGCGAGTCGGAGGATCGCTAGGCCGCCAAAGAGACGTCCGGCGGAATCAGCCATCTGAAGGGATCGCGGTAAATGTGAGTTGGCCCAGTCGACGAGGCTACCTTCGGTAGTCATCTGGAAAAAAACAGTAAGTTCGCGCGTGCGCCAAAGATCAAAGGAGGGGGAACATACGTCCAACAAGTTCTGCGACGACACGCTCGCCCGACGAGGCTCTCTCGACGGTCGGGGCGGTGCATTCCTCGAGTTCCTCGCCGCCGCGCCCGCATATCCGTTCTCGCCCGCCTCCGCAGGCTGTATAAAAAGCGAGTCGAGCTTGATGCGATCACTGTTGCTGTTGCTGTCCTGCCCTTCGTCGATGCGCATCCCGTTTTCCGAGGACGGCAGCCCCATGAGAACGCGCGCGTCGCGCGACGAGAGCTGGTTGGGATTCTCCCGTCGTAGCGCCTTTTGCATCGCGGCCCGGGCAGTGGGTGATGGCGGTCTAGGTGCTGGATTCATCGCTTGTGCGACTGTGAGCGGTATCGTGGGAATGTTGACGGAGGACACCACAGGTTCTGTTTAGAAAGAGGGGTCGCTGGTGGTGAGTCGATGGCATACCAAAAAGAAAAAGAACACGTACTCGAATAATCTCTCCCAATGGTGGCTTTCATGATAGCCTTCATCCACTCGCGCACGATAGCTTGCTCTTCGGAACTAAAAAAATGCGTCTTGTCTGTCTCGTGCACGATCCGGAATCCGTAACGACCAGGGTCGATGTTCTCATCTGCAATGACCTTGTACCCGACGATGTTGACGTATCCCTTGATCTTCGTCTCCTATATCCAGAACTTGTGAACAACGCCATGCGACACATGCCCCAAATCGACTCACCGCCTTGCTATTGCTTCTCAGGATATACAAATGCGGCCCCTTGATGATGAAATACCGAACCTTCCACGTGTTATAGTGGTCTCCTTTCTTACGCATCCATCCCTCGTGGTCCGGTCTGCCGATCTGCTCGACGATGCTCTTGCCAGGCTTGAGCGCGCTCGGTCCCTTTGATCCCGCCTGAGGTGTCAACGTCTGCTTGCGTGGCGGTCCACCATTCTCTTGGACTTCCGACGACACCTTCACCGAATCCCGCGACTTGTCCATCGACCTGGCTCGCTCCACTTCCTCCTTCTTGGCATCGCTTTCGGGAGTGACCCAATGACCGCTCCTGAAACTGCCCATCACTGAACCTTCCGAGGTCGAAGGACGCCCAGCCGACGTTTTCCTGCTGCTATAGAACCGCGAGAGACCCGACGTGGACGGCTTTTCTGTTGGACTACTCTCCTCCAACAGTGTCCTGTGCAAACCGAGTCAGCTCTCCGCGCTTTTCCGTTCAATTCCAACAAAACAACAGAGATTACTCACGACGTAATCCTGGGCGGTGGCTTCCTCGATCGACCAATCGACGACGAAATGCCGCCAAACAGACTGTGTCTCTCCGTGCCCTTGCTCGCCTCCGCGCTTCGCTTACTCCCACGAGCGTACCTCGCAGCGGCGTTGGCGTCCTCTTGAGAATCGCGTCGCTTGATACGCGGGGAACCAGTACCTGTTGGCGAAGGGCCTTTGGTATCGTTGGGCGTCACGGATCGCTCCTTATCCTTGAGCGACGACGAGTCTCCGGAACGGCCAAACAGGCGTCGGCGAGAGGACAACTTGCCAGAAGCGGGCGTGCTCTCACTCTAGCAAGACCAGTTCAACGCGTTGCCACGAAACAGACAGAAATCATACCTCGCTCTGAGCACCCCGGTCATCCTCCGCGATCCCACCCTCGTCTGCCTTATCCTCAGGCGCACTCCGACTCCCATTGGGAGATGACAGCTGTGCCTCAGGCAGTACCTCAAGACCAAGCCCCGCCACACCGATCAAGCCAGCTCTCTCAATCCCGGTAGCCATGCTGCCGCTCTCGATTGACCCGCCGCCGTTCACGCTGGCAGCGCCCGTGCTAGACAGGCTCGACACGCGCTTGGGGATGAGCGGACTCGTGACGAACGTGTCCGTCCTTGGACTCTCGAGATCGGCAAGCGTAGACGAAGGCGGCCCATTCCCGTTGAACGTCGATCCCATGATCGTGAACATGGGGCTGTTAGGCGAATGGTACGTCGACCCGCTCGGCGAGTGGCCATACGTGAACGGAGAGATCGAGTGCGTGATGGACTGCGCTTGCTGCTGCTGGGAGTCCCCCAGCATGATCGAACATGGGCGACGGAGCTCAGCGATAGCGTTGGCGATGCGCATGCGCTTTCCGAAGGCCACGATGCCGATCTCTGCTTTGAGGAGATTGATGTCAAGCTCGAGAAGTACGTCTCCCGTGATTTCTTGCTCTGCGAGATATGACGACGTGAGGCAACGTGGAACAGGTGGAGAGATCAGACTGACCAATAAACTTGTTGTAAACGTCGGAAGCGAAACCTTTCGACTTTAACCACTCAACAACCTCGTCTACGGTCCATTCTGAAGGAGGAGTAGAATTCTTTGGTGCCTCGGCCTCTGTTACTGACTGTGCAGACGTCCTAACGGAGGCTCTTCCCCCAGACGACGCGCTATTCCGCTGAGATGTGTGTTGACGGGCACCAGAGACGGAAAGTCCCGGTGACGACAGAGCAGCAGGGCTGTCACGAGTAATGCTAGGAGTGGGAGTGACACGTGCCATGGGCACAGGAGAAGCGGAGACAGGAATCATAGATACACCCATGGGAACGATGGGGATGGGCGCAACGATATTGATGGCATTATGAGTGGCCGAACTTGGACGCAGCGAATTTGGAGAACGTCCACCGCTGGGGACTGGAGAGTACGTGGACCTGCGCGGAGAACTAGTGGACGTGAATGAACGTCGAAACGGCGGTGGAGCGCGATCTCCGAACTCTTCCTCGGGCGAAGATGGATCACCCTTGAGGACGACAGAAGCAAGTTCGTTGGAGCTCTTCCGACTATGATTGCTTGGAGAGGAGATTCGACGTGCTTCCTCTCCCTCCTCCTCCTCCGGAATGTGCGGGTGGTCGCGTGTAAAGTGCATGTGCTGTAGGCGTTGGAGCGGAGAGTCGTCTTCTTCGACTTCACTGTCGTCACTCATTTCCACGTCGATTGGGGGTGCGCGTGTGCGTATGAGATGGTCCTGAGCTTCCTCCGCAGCTTGTGCTTCTACGACCTTGCGAGCCTGTTTGGCAAGCTTATCCCGAGCGCTACGGTGCCATCCTTCGCCGATCTCTCCGTCTGTCTCCGTGCCGTCTGTTTCCCGATCGGTGTCACCGTCTCGAGTGCTCGCAAAGCTGAAGCTCTGGGAACCGTCTCTGTCATTTCTGCCTAGTTGTTCGATCGCCTTTTGGACGTCGGTCATGGTGGCATGCATAACTTCCGCGTCTGGGTCTCCAAGAGCGATGCCAATCCTGGACTCTGTATCACCATCTTGCAAGGACGCAGAATCGTGGTCTTCGCGGAGAGGACCGAGTGTGTCGGGTGGGGTGGGGATGGGGGCGGTGGAGGAGGTGGAGGAAGAAGCGGAAACGTCTCCGAGCGGGGCCGTAGATGTCGTATAGCTCTGCGGGAACAAGCCGACCTTGCCTGCTGCATTACGGCCCTTTGGACGAAAGAAGGATAAGCAAAAAATGAACGGGGACATCGTTGAATGAGAACGTGGGAGGGGTGCATGAAGGCAGCGGGTGGGGTAGCGTGGCGTTGAGGGGGAGAAAGAGGTGGATGGAGGCCACGCGTTCGGTGGGAGGCAAGTGGTGTGTGTGATTGGGAAATGAAAGGGCAGCTCACCTGCCACCATCCGTCGTTGTACTGGTCGTCTTTCTCGACGACCTCGATGGGTTGACCGACTTCGAAGTCAATCTCATCTTCGTGTTCTGGTAAAAAGTTGTGCAGAGCGTAAACGTATTCGGGCATCGTGAACTTTGAACTTTGAATGTGCACAAAAGCCTCGTAAAAAAAAAAAGAAAAAAGAAAAAGTTAGTAGCTGACGTGCGCGTGGAGCTGCGCGCTTGGGGGAAGGGAAATGAGGAGGAGGAGGAGGAGGTCCTTAGGAGAGATCAAGTCAACCCTTTTCAGATTAATATTATAAACGTCTTCTCACTGCCACGATGGCTGTTACTAGACGTCTCAGTAAGTACTAGTACGCTAACACCTACATGTCTACTGATTCGACCTTCTCGTAGCCTTCGTGACCGGAAACGCAAACAAGCTAATCGAAACAAAGTACATCCTCTCTCAGGGAATTCCTATCGATATCGATTCACAGGATCTCGATAGCAAGTCGACCTTCTCTCGTTGCATCGCACAGCAAGGAAATTGACGTTTGCCTTTTCCTCTCAAGTTCCCGAACTGCAGGGCACCACTCGAGAAGTTGCGATAGCCAAATGTAGACGGGCTGCCGAGCTGGTGAGGGACCACGTCCTTCTGAACGAGAACGAACGTGCACTCACTGCAGCAGCTCGGACGTGCATGCATCACGGAGGACACTGCGCTCTGTTACGAAGCCCTCGGGGATCTTCCAGGACCTTATATCAAGCATTTTCTCAAAAAGCTAGGGCATGAAGGTCCGTTTTGCGTTTTCCGATCGGCATTACCGTCCTGTTACTACTTTCGATTCAACAAGGTTTAAATAACATTCTCGCTGGCTTCCAGACCAAGGATGCGTACGCGCTGTGCACGTTCGCTTATAGCGCTGGTCCAGGCTCAGAGCCTATCCTATTCGAAGGCCGAACGGATGGCACGATTGTGTCCGCACGTGGGCCAACCACCTTTGGCTGGGACCCAGTGTTCGAGCCTAAAGGCTATAACAAGACGTCGGTCCTTTGTGCTGAGATATGATATTCCTGGTACATGCTGACGACCTCTGAAAAGGTATGCGGAGATGACCAAGGAGGAAAAGAATGTCATCTCGCACAGATATCGTGCCCTAGAGAAACTGAAAGAATACCTTGCTTCCCTAGATAGATAATTGTACACCAGCAAGTAGTGGATGCGTCGCCGGCTTCCGATATCCGACCATAATCTCCATGTGCTCGCATTTTGCCATATGACGAGGGTCATTAACATCCTGTTCAGATATTCCACACGGTCGTCGGCCAGGTGGACTACGTCAACGCCGCACTACTTACGAACATTCTTTCATCTCGGCAAACCACCAGGAGACGTTCTCGTACTTCTTCCAGGTTCGCACTATCTATTAGAAACCCCTTTTATGCTGACTTGGCTGCTGAACAGCCAGGAAGATATCGAGAGTCTAGAAAAATATTAAAATACATGCCAAACAGCTCCCCAGTGTCGGTCCTTCAGCCTTACGTTTCATCGTCCACTCATCTCAATGGTTGACCTAGGTCACGATATGTCCGATGTATGCATCATCACCACCTTCCCACCTAACCCCAATATTTTCGTCAAACGAGCCAAACCATAGAGAATGTACATTGGCCACGAATATAGCGGAAAGTCTTCAACGATTCCTGGGATCAAGTACGTGATCGATACCGGGAAATGTAAGGAGAAGAGATATCTGTCAAAGGATACCAGTTTTGCTAAGGACCTCGCTTCTTGGTAAACATTGCTTCGTCACTCACCGCACGGCTAGGCTTGGATACAAGTACTATCACTCAATCGTCCGCTATGTATTTAGCGCGCCAGTCGTGCGGGACGTGAAGTGTGTGCTGCCACCTTTGTGATGTTGTGACTGAACGACCGATGCCAGGGTTCCGGATTTGTTTTCGGTTGTATACCGAGGAATTCTCCAACAAGTTGACGAGCTCTGCAAAGCCAGAGATCCACTGCTGAGCTTAACGCAGAGTGTATTACAACTCAAATGTCTTGGACAAGACCTAGAAGAGGTAGAATTTATGGACCTTCCTGACGTCCACTCTCGCACTAGCAAAAATCCTCACAGACCACTACAAACAGCTCGGATGGTTCGAGAACAGATTAATTCGCCATTACTATGTATGCAAATACTGCGGGCCAAACGGAGCATGTTGACGTTGTACAAGCCACATTTTCGCCTGTTTTGTAGCCCCTCAAGTAGCACGCGATGCGGTGCGGACCTATCTCGCCTCCAAAACTCAAGTTCTTGAGTTTCCGGATCCAATTGTAATCAAAACAAATGATGGAGATGCAGGGTCCGGTCCCCCGTCCACGTCATGCACAGATGCATTCGATAAGCGAGACTGATTTTGTGATTGGGCCATGTAAGTAATTGTATCATACTCGCACCGCACCATTATTGCAAACAACTGTATCCCCTTCCAGATATCCCATTATCCATGCATAAATGATGACGCCTGATGAATCTCTCTTTCTGCTACCTATTGATCCACACACACTCTCTTACCTTTTCTTCATACTGCCGCACACGATGGCCGTTAGACGTCTTAGTCAGTACGACGGCTAACACCTACATGTTCACTGACTCGACCTTCTCGTAGCCTTCGTGACTGGAAATCCAAACAAGCTAATCGAAACAAAGCACATCCTCTCCCAGGGCACCCCGATTGAAATAGACTCGCAGGATCTCGATAGTAAGTCGGTTTTATCGTAGCATTGCACGGCAAGGAAATTGATGCTTGCCTTTCCTTCCCAAGTTCCCGAGCTGCAGGGCACCACTCAAGAAGTTGCGATAGCCAAATGCAGACGAGCTGCCGAGCTGGTGAGGGACCATGTCCTTCTGAACGAGAACGAACGTGCACTCACTGCAGCAGCTCGGACGTGCATGCATCACGGAGGACACTGCGCTCTGTTACGAAGCCCTCGGGGGTCTTCCAGGACCCTACATTAAGGATTTCTACCAATCGCTGGGGCATGAAGGTTTGTTTCCCGTTTCCCAATCGGCATCACCTACCGTCCTAATACCTCGATGCAACAAGGTTTAAACAACATTCTCGCTGGCTTCCAGACCAAGGATGCGTACGTGCTGTGCACGTTCGCTTATAGCGCCGGTCCAGGCTCAGAGCCTATCCTATTCGAAGGCCGAACGGATGGCACGATTGTGCCCCCACGCGGGTCACCTACCTTTGGTTGGGACCCAGTGTTCGAGCCTAAAGGCTACAACAAGACGTCAGTCCTTCATGCTGAGATATTCCTGGTGCATGCTGACAACTTCTGAAAAGGTATGCGGAGATGACCAAGGAGGAAAAGAGCCTCATGTCCCACAGATATATTGCCCTATTGAAGCTTAAAGAGTATGTACCAGTCTGAGCATGTAGATTAGCGCCGGCAAGTAGCTGTGTTGCCGGTTTCCGATATCCGACCACAACCATACATATCTCCTGCACACACTTTTTTTTTTTTGGAGTCGGGTACATATTCCGGCGAGTCACTGGGGCAGTCAGTCGATTGAGTTCGCCAAAGACACAAGAAAATCGAGGGCGCCTTGGTGTAGCAATCCGTCCACTGTGATGTCTGTTCACACGCCGAGGAAGAAGGCCCGAATATACTTTGACACCGAGGAGGGTTTGAAGAAATCAAAGCCCTCTAATGCCCTGCAGAAACAACGCGAGCAGCTCCCGATAGCCAAGGGTAACAACCTTCTCCAACTCCTTCCTACGTCTCACCATCTGATTTTCCAGGCAAGGACGCCCTCGTTCGCGAATTCCGCGAAAACGACGTCACCATCCTCCTAGGCGAGACGGGATCTGGAAAGACTACCCGTACGTGTTCGCGCTTCCCATTTCCGCCCAGCAATTACAGTCTCACCAGGCCCCTGAAGCACAGAGGTCCCACAGTACATACTCGAAGCTGGCCTTGCAGGCGACGGCATGATTGCCGTGACCCAACCTCGCCGTGTGGCAGCCACTTCCCTCGCTGCACGCGTCGCTGCAGAGCAGAACGTCACCGTCGGCGGTCTCGTGGGCTACTCCGTCCGATTCGACGAAGCCTGCCAAGCCCAGACGAAAATAAAATACGTCAGTGACGGTATGCTCGTTCGCGAGCTCCTATCAGATCCGATACTATCCCGCTATAGCGTGATCATACTCGACGAAGCGCACGAGCGGACTCTTCGCACGGACTTTTTGATCGCAAGCCTCAAGACCATACTGGTGAAGAGAAATCAACCCGATGACCTGAAGGGGAAGGGGAAGAATCCAGTATCTGTGTCAAATCCGCTCAAGGTTATCGTTATGAGTGCTACTCTTGACGCTGAAAAGTTCAGCCGATTTTATAACAAGTTTGTTGTGCTCAGTCCCGATGTCTTTCGACCTGCTCACTTGTATGTCAGTGCTCGAATTTTGTATGTCAAGGGTCGTCAACACCCTGTTCAGATATTCCATACGGTAGTTGGCCAGGTGGACTACGTCGACGCCGCACTACGGACATTCTTTCAAATACATGTCGACAAACCACCAGGAGATGTTCTCGTATTTCTTCCAGGTCCGCGCTATTCAATAGAAACGTCTTTTCATGCTGACATGGCTGCTGAACAGGCCAGGAAGATATCGAGAGTCTAGAAAAATCTATCAAAATGCATGCTAAACGGCTCCCCATAGGGCGCATGGGTGTCGGTCCTTCAGCCTTACATTTCATCGTCCACTCATCTCAATGGTTGACCTAGGTCACGATATGTCCGATGTATGCATCATTACCGCCTTCCCACCAAGCTCGGATATTTTCGTCGACCGAGCCAAACCATAGAAAATGTATATTGGCCACGAATATAGCGGAAACGTCTATAACGATTCCTGGGATCAAGTACGTGATCGATACCGGGAAATGTAAGGAGAAGAGATATTTGTCGAAAGATACCGGTTGTGGTAAGGACCTCTCTTTTTGGTAAACGTTGCTTCGTCGTTCACCAC
>JBBPOM010001379.1:0-11347 GCA_038091455.1 Leccinum uliginosum | reverse complement strand
CAAATCATGCATAAGTAAAACTGATGATAAATCATGGATCATCCCGACTGTCTGATCACATACGTGATTGTATCGTTCAAGTACGGGGGGAGGGTTGTCTCAGCCACTGGCAATTGTTCTGATCTCTGCAAATTTACCCTCAAACCAGAAAAATTCGAATTCAAGCGTTGTTTGCATTCGGGTTTGGTCGACTTGTTTGGTCGCAACTGCAAGCGTCGGGAGATCGTACGTCGAGGATCTGTCACTCTGGAGTCTGAATCTTGATGGTTTCTACGCCACACGCTGTCTTCCGGTTCGAAGCACCATCTGCTCGGAGTGGGCTGTTCTGGACGGTGACCAGCGTCTGACTTCGTTTTGACCTACAGTCTTGAATCAAGCCGCCGACACGAGAACCTTGTTGGGTCAGTCGCAAAGGCCAAAAGCTATGGTCTACTATTCCGCATCAGTTAATCATCATCATCTGGATAGCACACGTGCGTTCGCCAGATTGAACTTGTGTCGTGTAGCAGTCGTCTTCATTTGTTTTTGCTCCGGGGAGTCTCACAAACATGCTCCTGAGAACACGGCGCATAGATCCACAGGTTCAATGCTGAGAGATTTGAATATCTGATTCCCGCTACCAAGTACTGCTTGACGGACTGCAACAAAACATGCTCGAGACTCGTAAAGTAAAAAGTAAAGTAAAAAAAAAATAAGCATAAAAAAAAAGTCAAAAGTGAACACGAACGACACGACCCCTCAATGCCGAGCCCGCTTCCGCCGGATGATAAATTCGTTGATCGGACTTGTCATCGGAACTCCCTCCTCAAAGGATTGTCCAGGCACAGGTTCCACTGCCGGTCCAGATCCAGGTCCCGGGGATCGTCCCAAACCGACGTCGTCCAAATGACGACTTCCTCGATCGTCGTCCATCGCGGCGTCCGTCTCCGACTCGGGAATTTCATCATCCTCGTCTTCTCGCCGTCGTTTCAACGAAGACCGCAACGCCGAAGTCGACGTCGAAGGCCCAGCGCGAGGCGTGTCCAGCTCTGACGCCCCATCCTGGTCGTCCGCTCTGACTCTTGTCTTGCTCTTTGGTGTCTCTTGCGTCCCGTTTTCGTCGCCGTGTTCATCACCGTCACCATCCCGATCACCGTCCTCGTCTCCACCCCCGAGATCCATCTCAACTTCACTCTGCCCACCCGCCTCCTCCTCTTGCTCAGACGGTGTCTGCGCACGACGTTCCACTGGCTCCGGCTCAGGTTCTGGTGCCGGTCTACCTCTCGTCCGCACCCTCGGCGTTGGTCTCGGCCGCTGCCTCGTCCTCGTCTGACTCGCCTGCACCCCTTCTTCCTCCACACCGCCCCTCCCCTCCACCTCATGCTCATGCTCAGGCCCACTCTCCTCGTCGCTCGTCCCGACCACCCCTCCTTTCGCTCCCCGGCCTTTACCCGCACCTATCATTATCATCAGCATCAGCATCCATCACCACGCCCACGCAAACGGGAGACACACTTTTATGCATAATCGTTACCAACTTCTTCTCGTATGCCCTCAACGGCTCCCACATCTTGGCCGTCGGCTTCACCTCCATCTTCGCATCGCTCGCTACCTGGTCCAAATGCGCTTTTCTGCACAGCGTTCGCGTGTTCAGCCACTCATCGTTTCCAACGAAAACGCGACTCACATAGCCAATGCATCCCTACTCTCGACGCCCTTCAATAGCGGCACCATCGCCCTGAAAAACCCCACCGCCACGCCCATCCGCTTCTTGCTGGTGCCCTTGTGCTTGGCCCCTGAGGTCTTGTCCAAGGAAGACACCCGCTGGATGGCTTCCCGGATCAACTCCTTGTGCGCGCGTACCACGTACCGGCTATCCAGGCGACGCACGACCGACAGTTGAGCGCCTCGGATGATAAAGCTCGTTGCCAACTGCTTGGCGAGCGTGACCGTCTGCTCCTCGTCTTTGACCACTCCGTCCATCACGAGCGAAAACGACTACAAGTCGTCAGACTCCATCCAAAGTCCAGACTCGACCAGACGTACCTCCAACAGCGCCTTCTTGATAACATCGACGACCAAATCCCCATTATCATTGTACATCCCCTCCTCGCGCAACATGTCGATGATCACCTTGGTACAGAGATCAAACGAAGGGCCCAATCGCCCATAGTTGGCCAGCAAAATGTCGCTGTGCTTGACATGGACAGCACCCGCACGGATTGCACGCAAAAAGGTCGACACCGTTGCCATGAACTGGTACTCTTGCTCCAACATTGCTCGACTCGGGGATTGAGGATCTGCCACAGGGTCTTGTTATTTCCTCGTTATTAATTAAAAAATTGTCAACACACCTGGCTCGACAGAATCCGGCCTCGCCTTCGTATGATGGTTGTTGCCCTTACCCTTACCCTTACCCTTACCCTTGCCCTTTCCTTTACCCTTGGCAGTCGGTGCTGGCTCTTCCTCTTCCTCGGAGCTCTCGTCGCGCTCAGTCTCCTCTTCTTCCTCGTCCTCGCCTCGGGCAGGCCTACCCTCCTCCAGCGCCTCCGCATACTGTTCGATTAAAGCCTGTATAAACGCCGCACACCGCTCCTGTACATCCTCCTCTAGCTGGACCGAGAGCGGTTCCGTCGGCAACGAGTCGCCCCGTGTCGATGTCGCTTGGCTCGGACAGAACAAGATGTGCAAGTTCATCAGATTTTGGAATGCCTGTCCGGTGATCAGACAGGCACGTTGAATGAATGATGGAAACTTACCACGCGTTTCACGATCTCGACCGTATTCGACTGTTGCCCGACGACGTAATCGACGAGCTTCTCAACCAACGAATCACGTTGCTCCCGCAGCTTTTGTCGGAACGACTCGCTGTCGGCTGACGTATCCTTGACGTCAGGCAAGCTCCGCGCCTTCCAAATGACATGCAACCCAAGCAAATGTAACCCCTGCTCGACCATCTGGCTCGGCGTTAGCTTCGATGTCACGAGAAGGCACAACAGCACTCACTCGCTCTTCCTCCTTATAACCCAACCGACCCCTCTCGACGAGTGCAGAAACAATATCCCATGCACTGCTCTGTTTCCCCCCCTCGTCCTCTTCCATCCAAGCACACATGTCCCTCGAACCAGCCAACACACATATCCGCGCACACGTACCGCCCAGCGCGAGCACCTCGTCCTCTGTAAACGTCGCCACCTCGATCTCTTCGCGACCCGCGACCGCATCGCGCAGTTGCGTCGCCAGCTCGTCCTCGAGCTCCAAAACCTTGGTGCTGTTCGTGTTCGTCAGTGAAGTCGCCGCCATGAAATACCGAACGGCAGAGACGGCCTTGGTGAGCACGGACGGCGAGGAGTGGGTGAGAAACTGCTTTAGTACGTCGTCCCAGAGACTCGCATACGCCTACGACAACGTCGTCATGTTATTCGTTTAAAAATGGCACGCGAGGACGCACGTTCATCATTCGCATCTCAAGATAAAGGTCGAGGTTCATCAGTGGAGGGATGAGAAGCACCTGCGATATGCGGTTTTCGTCCGTTTGATACTTGATGAACAGCCTGGGCAGGCCCTTGATCAGAGCACGCGTTAGATCCGACACAATCGTCTCTTCGTCACCCTATGACGAGAACGTGATATAAGTGCTGTCAGCGCAAACAGTGGCAGGGTATGCACCTTTTTCGCGGTCGTCGACGCCAGCTTGGTGCGACGCAACGACGCCACAAGTACCTCGAGCAGCGCTGTTTCCTCTACCTCCGACAAACGCCACGCAGGATCAACCGTGGTTCTCGCAGTCTCCACGAGCGAGTCAGGACCGTCCATGTCTTCGTCCCTTCCTGCAGAGTGGTCGAGGAGCAGGACATCCAAAATGCACTCCCAATCGTAGACGGCCTCGACCTCGTCCCACAGCGCTTCGACAGCAAGCACGATCTGTCCTCTCGAGTCAACCCCAGTTGACGACGGGAGGTATATGCGGCGACCTGGTGCACCATCAGCCACGCCTGCCTCGCTTTCCTCCTCGGTAGCTTCTGATAGTCGGTCGAGCGCCTTGCCCCACTTGACGAGCAACGTCGCCAAAGCTTTGACGCCTGCCCTGGCCTTGACCTTTTCCCCTTTGTTTCGGCCCGGCATGGCCGAGACGCGTTCGTCGGTCGCTTCTTGCCAGACGCCGGCGACGAAACCCGACACGGCCTTTCTGACACGGGCTTCGGCATCGAAGAGGAGGAGGCACATGCGCTCTCGTTCCTCGTCTTCGAGGAGTGCGTTTCCGTCGATGGCGCTGAGAACGCCTATGACGGCGGTGCGTACACTCAATTCGGTATCACCACCGGCCATCTCGAGTAACCGGGGTTTGAAGCGTTCGGTAAAGTGAGTGAGTGAGCTCACGTACTCGGATTGGGCGTATACAACCGACAGTGCTCGTACTGCTTCGAGACGGACGGGGGTGCTAGAATCCGAGAGGACCCAGCCGACGTACCGGAGATAGGAACTATCGAGGAAATGAGCGGGATAGTGAGTGAACCATGAACCCATGGCCTTGACACATTCTGCGCGAATGTTGGGATCCAGATCGCGATACCTATGAACGAACACACTGGAAACGAGTTGGTGTGGACGGAAAGAAAGAGGAAAACGGTGCACACCCATCCACTATTTCTTTGAGATATTCTGCGAGGACGGTGCGTCGCTTTCGAACTTCTGCGGCCTTGCCATCCAAGTCTTTTTCACGAACTGCGGTTGATTTGTGGACGGCCTTGCGCTTACGTTCGCCTTCTCGTTGTCGACCGAGGATTTCGGCTTCCTTTTCGACAGCTGCAGCTACCTGGCAAAGTGCGGTTTCTACTTCGAGGGCGACGACGGTGGCGGTGTGGCGGAAGGAACGAATTTGGGAAGAAGACATGGCGATGACCCAAGTCTGGAGGGTTATGATGAGATCGGTGGTATAGAGTGAACCGACTTCTGCTGCTGCTAGGACGAGACGTTCGATGAGTTCGGAAAGCGAGGCGCGGAAGCGCTTGAAGGCAGGCAATTTGGAGGTGAGAGGATATATTGGGGAATTTTCCTTGACGGAAGGTGAGCGATGTAGTGAGTAAGGGGTGAAGAAGGTTACCTGCTTGAGTCCCTCTATGAAGTTGTCGAGAGCGTCGACGACGCCATCGTAGTCGATGACTTGGTCGGCATCGAGGGAGTCGTTGGAACCACATGCACGCAAAATGCAGTTGATGAGTTCTGCCTGAGCAGGGTCGGCATTTTGAGAGAGCGAGTGAAGAAAGTCCTCTACTGTGGACTGAAGTGCGGCGGAAGGGTTGAGCAGGGTGTCTGTGGAGGCTGGTGAGAGGGCGGGGATGGCAGCAGAAAAGGGACGTACTGAAGAGGGGGTTATCTGCGGCAATCTTTGTGTCTGCTGCGACCTTTTCTGGATCGAAATGACCATTTAAAGGCTTTCCCTTTGCGCGACGCTGCTTTGGTTTGTGCGGTTTGGATGGGGGGGCGGTGGATCTGGCGGTGCGGGGTTTCTTGGCTGTGCCTTTTAGTTTGCGTGGTGGAGCGGCGCGTTTCTTCGACTTTGAAGACGCAAAGTCCTTGTTGTCGTTGTCGCGATCGTCGTCTGCATCGTTGTCGTCGTCTCTGTCGGAGAGTTCTGTGAGGTCGTGCTCGTCGTCGGGTTGTGGGAGCGGCGGAGGTTTGTTGGGCGATTGACTGGCTGATGGCGACTGGAGTGAGGAAAGAGCTGAAATATTATTTTCATTTTTATTTACCTGACAAGAAATGTTTTACTTGTTTTCTGTCGCGCTGTGAACGGCGAGGGGCAGCGTCGTCGTCGGCCATGTGAGAGGGGAATTCAACGAACGCGTCAAATCACGCGTCTAGTTATGTAACCACCCCTCTCCTTTTTGGTAACTCAACCCCCCCCCCCTCCTCATGCTTCGACTCATCCGTCTCCCCGCGCTCGGCCAAGCCAACCCGCACTTTATCGACCGCGCCCGTCTTGTAGACCCCTCCCACCCGTCCACCACTCTCCGTTCCCTGCCCTCTTTTGTCTCTCCCCTTTTCTCAGTCCGCGCATTTCCAAACGCTCTCCTCCAACACCCCGTCGACTTTGTCCCCATCAATCCCCTCCTCGTCCGCAATCCATCGCGGTCCATTCAATCGCCCCCAAGGAAACGCACAAGCTGGGCCGAGTATGACGCGACCAGACGACGCACGAAATTCGCCGAAGCTAAAGAGATCGCCGATGCCCGCCTTGCCGCACTCGCACAGAGCGGCAGGCCCACCATCCGACTGCTCTTTCACACCTCCAAAAAGGCGACCAGCAAGTCGTGTGTGATCCGCAGAAGGCTTCGCTGCAAGATAACCGCAGCCATCCGACTCGCCGTCGATCGCCACGCCGACCCCATAACATCGCCAGCAGCCTTGGACTCGTCACAGCATCCATATCCAGTCTCTCGCACTCTGCAAGAACATGAGCAACTCGTGCTGCAAGGTCGTTTTCTTTGCTGACCAACCCTCTCGATCACTCATATACATATCTAGATTGGACGTACGTCGTCACACCTGACCTCACCACATACAAAGCACCCCTCCCCATTCTCGTTAAAGCGGCTCATAAAGCTCTTCTCACCTTGAACCGCCAAGCAACGCGTTTGCAGTCTTCGTGGCGGGCCCTACCCAAAGCCAAAGCATGCTCAGGTCAGACGATGCCTGTCGATGCAACACATTCTCCCCACAGGGTTCCCGGGACGTCAGAGTCTCCGCGTACACCTCTGCAGCCTGCCCAGCACGATAATACATCTACCCGCTTGTTTTCGCGTCGACCCGTCGTATTGCCTCCAATCAAGGAACGAGAAAGCTAGTATTGTATCTCCAGCTTCATGGCACGCCAACTACACATGTTGATACCAAGTTTGTGTCAAAACTTTAGAAACGCCCTCGCAAGTGTGGATTCGACACATTCTTCTCTTCTTTGTCTGAGCAGACTAATGATATCTCGTATACCTCGTTCACCTGTACCTTCTCTCCCTCCTTTTTTATTCTACCTTTGCCAAACGCGGTGGCGCACGCGACCGCTTTCATTCTGGAAACGGATGAGTTCTCGTAGCTTAATTATTTTGGAGGAGTACAGTGGATGGCATCGGGGGTATTCAGAACATGGTGCAAACCTACCACCCCGAAGAATGCCCAATCATCCTATAGCTTCCGACGAGATGGCCACCGGTCAATGTGGCAGCGGGAATGCGGTGGTCACCATATACATCCCGTGAGCAGCGGCTGTCCGCCATTACCAACTTTCTCAAGCTTTCCTCCTTGGACCCGTAACGAACAGACTGAGCACCCTTGAGATCACAACGAGTCAACCCTACAATGCGATACAAGGTCAAGCACATGATGATTGGAAACATTGCGCGGCACATACGACCTAGACTCATTCCTCTTCTATCCCTGATGAACGGCAACACAACCATGTAGGAAATGTGAAGGAAAGGGTAGCCTTTCTAGGTTCTTCCTGATAGGCTTGCCATAAATTCCGTGATACATGCTCAAAGAAACTATGCGCACCCTCAAATAAATCCTCCAAGTCGAGGGTTGACCTACGTCCATTGCTTGTTGTGCCTCCTGTAATGTATGTTCGTACAATGTGATCGACGTCAATGGACGACCTACCTCGCTCGCTGGCTTTGGATCCGGAGGACGTCCGGTGCTAGTACCACCGCCGTGGTCACCGTCCACACCTGACGGAAGAGCTACGTCGCTCGATGGCCCTGGATTCGGAGGACGCCCGCCAGTGTTAGTGCCACTTTCATCTGCACGAGGTCTGGCTTTCGACTTCTTCTTTTTCTCTTTCTGCAAAGAAAGACAAATAATGGTATCCGTGGGCTCAATGGCAAACTTGAACAACCTACCTGTTCCGCAACCCTTCTGACCGTTCTCTAAGATGATAGTTCAGCATGTCCATCAGCCTTTCGAGAAGCACTCACTGGTATACCTTGAGCTTTGGCCATTGTCGAAAATGCTCTCTTCGAGGCATTCATGTTCTCTGCTGACCTAGTAGATTGAATGTCGGCAAGGCGATGAACCTTGGGGACTGCGGGTCCTCTGGTCCTCTCCTTCCACCATTTCAAAATCCGAAGGAGTCGAGACAGCGGCGCACTATCATTATGCTTCTCCGAGCGTATCTCCGGGGTTTCCAAATGTATATCTAGGGCGGAGGTCATGGAGTGGACTGGCACCTGGTCCTCATGATGAACAGACGACACCGAAGAGGGAGCCTTCGCAGCGTCAGCACGGTGGCAATGTCAAAATAGATTGATCACGAACCTCGTCATAGTCGAACTGATCATCATCCGCGATCGTTGTGGGTGGGAGATTGACCTGTGCATTATGATGACATGTTTTTTGAACAAGAACAGGAAAGAATTTGTACCTCCAGTAAGTCAACATGGCTGTCAGACTGGGATTCAACGAGTTCTTTCTGGTGTACGTTGAATGTCAGACAGTGGACTCTGAGAACAACATTGTTTCAAAACACATGCACTTACGTGCTTGAGGTATGATGGTGGCAGGATACCATGCAAATTGCGAATTGTGATCCTGTCCTCACCCGCAACTACCATATCATAGTTTACCGAGATGGCCATGGACCGGACTTTGTGGGAATGGTCAATGACAGGTCCGATTCGTCGATGTGTTGTAGTGTCCCAGAACGAGACTGATGAGTTGGCAGAGACTGCTATGTATGCGCCGTTGCATGCTAGTGTGATACAGCACGGATAAACCCTGTGAGTAAACCATTGCGAGAGCGTCATCCAGGAGGACACATCGATACAGTGGACGTTTCCATCATAAGATAAAGCAAAGAGTTGCTTTCCATCGCCCGTCCACGCGAGGGATCTGTTGTTAAAACGAACTTGAATTGGAAATTCTGCGAGGAGTGTGCCATCAAGGCTGTTGTAGATCCGGAGAGACTCGATGTCAACCATGGCAGTTGCGATGAATTTACCGTCCGGAGAGAATTTGACTGAGGCCACCCGGAAGTCGCGTTCCAAGGAAAACAGTCGTTCGCACGTGGGAAACGACCAGACACTGACCGTGTGGTCATACGATCCCGTCGCGATTTTCGTCCCATCGACTGAAATGTCCACCGCTAACACCGCCTCGTCGTGTGCTTTGAAGTCATTTACCTTTTCACAGGTCGTCGAATTCCACACCACAACTTGACCTCTCCCCGTCCCAGCCACGATCCACTTCCCATCTCGCGACACGGCGAGATCGTACACCCAACTTCCTGCATCCATTGGCGTTCCTACCTCCATGCCATCTTCGACTTGCCATCGTCGAATCATCCCCTCCTCACCAACGCTCACGAACTGCTTCCCGCCCGCAAGAATTGCAACCGAATTCAGACGATCAGAAAGAGTGAGTTGGATTGGGAGTTTGCCAGTGTGGTATCTTGTTTCTGCGTCACCATCAATATCCGCTTTCAAATGACCTCGTTTTCATCACCTTCGATAGACATTGCTCCGGTATGACTTGAGGAACGTCGAATTAGCCTGCAGAATTTGCTCTCGTTAATGTTGTCAACCAAATGTCCTGTTGACGTGCTCACCGCAAACTCGGTATTCAAGCGTCTAGTGTCGAGTGATGGGAAGAAGGATGAACGTTTGAATCTGTGATCGACGAATCACTACAGCCAACAGCCTCAGGCTGTGCACTTGGCGCTTGCGTTCCTCATTTAGCCCCCTCAGAGTCAAAGTCTCCAGGGCGTCCACGTTACTAGATCCACCCCGTCCTAAATACTACCAGACCATCTTTCTCTTCACAACTTCACACCAGCCTGCCGCTTCTTATCATTCTCGATCTCCTCGATAAACGCCTTCGGATTCGGCTCCCGCCCTAAAAAGTCCTACATCCCCGTCGTTAACCCACGTTCGCCCACAACACCCCCGACGTACCTTGAGCGAGTCCATATCGTCACGTCTCCCGCCCACGAGCAAAATTTTGTCGCGGTACAACTTGCCAAACTCGGGATCCAGCGGCGCCTTCTTGAATACTGTCTCGTGCGTACATGTCTTGCGCGAACACGAGCGAGTACGTGTACCTACACGAGACAAAAAAAGTGGGGTAGAGTGGTAAGACCGTCAGAAGGGAGGAGAGGAGAACAAAACACAAACACTCACCCAATAGTACCCTGCATTGTATCCACTAACGCTGTGCCCAAACGTGCCCTGCCCAGGCTTGTACTCGGCCCCTTGAACGAGCGATATTTCCTGTCTCAGATCGTTCCAGAGCTTAGTGTAGTCCGTGTTCCCGTCTGGCAGGCTATTGTCGTGCACCTTGAGATCGAAATTGGCAAAGAACAGTTGACGGAGGTAGAACAACCCGACGTTGACGTGGCGACTGCAAACCTAGGTCAGGGAGACGTCAGACGAAAACTCGAACCGACTGACCTATCGATAATCTTGCTGATCAGATCGTCCGACAGAGGCTCTTGTGTCTTGTAATGACTCGACATCTTTTTCAACACTTCGGGCTCCCAGCACCTGACATACGTGTCCCATCTCGTGGAAGAACGTCGTAACGTCGTCGTGCCGCATCAGCGCTGGTCGCTCCGGCGTCGGCTTAGCCAAGTTCGCCACCATGGCCGTCAGCGGGTAGTGTGCTTCCTGTCAGAGCTCAGAGCTCAAGCTCGGCGACCTGTCGGGATCCTAGTGACGTCTTGAACCGCCTTGGGCGTCGACAAAAAACGCGCGTAGTGAAAGAAGTTGAAAATATGGACATAGTAAGATTTTTGCCTGAAGTGTTACTTGAGCAGGTGATAGATTCTGCCTGAAAGCATGAGTGTGTATCGATCGCGATGACTACGAGGTCTTCGACGCGGTACTAACATGGCTGTACGGGGAAAATGAATTTGATCGACTCGTCCGTGACTCGTCTGCATCGAGTAAATATGCTTGCAACTGTCTACCCAGGTGGAACGCGAACGTAGGCGATGGATGAAAGATAAAATGGTATGAGTGCTGAAAAATCAGACTAGCGGACGAGAGAAAACTGTGAAGCACCAAGTCTATTACAACACTCTGACGCGGTCGCCTTGAGATACTCTGGTCTGTCCACGCCCACCCTTTCACCTGAGGGCCGGGCAACGCTCGTGCCACGATCGAAGTTGCCCATCCGTGAGGGTTGTACTCGAGGCTTGCATAGAGGCAGGTAGGTTCCCGCAGTACCCCACGCGTAACGCCAACTTGAACGTTCAAGTTCGACATTCACAGGAGAAATACAGAAAGCAAACGCACCCGACGGAACCACGCGACGGCTGAGCTCAGGCGGCACATTTTCTGCGACACCCTCATGTACTCCACGACGAGCTCAGCCCCCC
>JBBPOM010001378.1:0-11359 GCA_038091455.1 Leccinum uliginosum | reverse complement strand
AAGTATTTATGTACAGAATGTATTTCTCATTCGTGATATTTTACTCCATGTTGTAGGCTAGCAAAGTTGAGAGTACATGCGTGACCTGGATTCTGCGGCCACGATCTTGGGAATTGACTTGAAAAAAAAGCGAACCGCAATCGAATAGAAGAGCTGAAGAACGGTCTCGGACGAAGACAAGAAGAGAATTTACAAGTGAGAGATGAGGGAGAAGGCAAGTTGCGTCTTGATAGCGTATTCGTACTGAGGTTTCACAGATCTGTTCAATCCTGTCTGGATTCAGAATTCAAGCATATGTACAGTATATTTGTATGTCTGATCTGTATGTGACCACCTATATTGCCCGCTGCTCAGCAGGACATTGTCTGGGCTTTATGGCCACAAGTACTACGTCCACTTGCACGAGATGCTAGCCCGTCCCCACGGGCTGTATTTCGCCGCAAGATTTTACGGAATACTTCCACATTGCCCCGTCGATCTCCTTTCGGGTCAAATATCGTCATCATCATCCTTCAAATCTGGCAAACGTCGAGATAACAAGACTAAGATCGTGTTGAGCATTATCAGCATGACGTAAACCAGGTTGCCGCCTAGAACATTGTACTCTTTTGAAACGGCAAACAAGGACGTCGTTAACGCTGGACCAATAGCACGTGCCGTTGACATCAGGCTTTGACTGAGCCCGTTCGTGGAGCCAAGGGATTGTTTATTGGGAGTCGCTCGTGTGACATAGATGCAAACAACAGCTAAAGAAAACCATATGTTAGATTATCGCTTCCTTTTTCCCTTGAGTGTTCAGACGCACTATAAGACATGTCCACGAGAACCATAAATATGAGCTGGGTGACGATAAGGATCCAGACGACGACTCCGACTTTTCCCTGTGTTGTAACAGCAGCACTTATGATCGGGAAAAGGAGAATCAACAGATAAAATGAAAAGACGGTACAACGAAACATTCTTCTGGCTCCGATCCATGCCATAATCTTGGCGGTGAACAGACCCTGTACAAGGCCGTTCATGATCCCAAGCGTCGCCAAAATTGTGCCGATGATGGGTGGCGAGAATCCTAGGCCACCAATTTCGAGGGGTGACGCGTAAAACAAGGGAAGAAGAACGAGAAGGTTGATTTCTATCAGTGCCAGTGTTGAGTTGTTGGCGATGGGTATCATCACAGAGCTGGATCTCAAGAGGGTCGACATCGAAATAGGTCGTGCGTCTTGGGCTGTAGATGGGGTATCCATGACATTCTCAATCGAGGGCTCATCTGATCGACTGATCTTGCACGACTTCGACGGTAACGACTAAAATAAATGCGGCGTGACTCATTGTCAGATTGGAGCACGTCGACGTCTTACCTCCTTCAGAAATGCCGCACAGATCAACAGCACTGAAAAGGTAAAACACCCTGACACGAGAGACGGAAGGAAATACGGATACGTTGCCCAGAAATCACCCCCAAAAAGGTGAGGCCATCGTTCTTGCGGCTTCACTAGCAAGCCGCCATAAAACAGACTGCACAGCCCCGTAAGCTCCGACCAAATCGCACTTGCAAGCATGAACACTTACGCGATGGTACTCCCAATGCCAAATATGGATGGCGCAAGGGCAAAGACCTGAGCCATGTTCGTGTGGTCCGTTACATCGCCGAGCATGCTCTTCATCACCCCAACGTTGCCATTAAGGAGGCCCGCGATACATCGACTTGGTCCATCCCTTCAGCCAACACTATGACGCTCAAGTAGTTTCCACTCACCTGATAATGAGCGCGCCAAGCGTTCGGGATAGGCCAAAGGCTATATTAGACGCACTGAGACCAAACAGACCGAGCAAAACAAGTGGCCGACGGCCAATGAAGTCGGACAATTGACTCCATTGCCAACTGGTGAGTGCCTGCGTAACGAAGAAGAGCGATTCCTGCAGGAAACGGATATAGAATTATATTTGTTGATAAAAAAATGCGCTCACAATGAGACCCGCATAATAGCCTATCTTACGGTCGTCTCCACCCGTGACGCCGAGTTCGCCAACGAGCTTTATTTCGAGCGAACCACATACAGGGATGGGCGTTAGATCATGTCAAAGCAACAAACAGTAACAAGGATTAACCAACCTGATTGATGAAAGGAAAGATGTATGCAGACGAGGTGGGTTCAGCCATCACGGCAAGGAAGATGATACATATCTGAGTCCATGGCAAGGGTGACTTGGCCTTTAGATGGAGAAGGGAAGTCCGCTCGCTAGGCGCCCTGTGAAAGCTCTCCATGGTAAGGGCTATAGGAATGTATGTAGAATGTAGAAAAAAAATGGGAGCCGAAGTTCGACCCGCTCTTATAAAGACGGAATCCTGAATTGGTCATTCATGAGACAGAAAAGGGTGTTTCTTGACGTCATTGCATTCTCGCAGACGTCGGATCAGTTCGGTCTGGGGGATCCGGAAGACCTGGCGGGCGGGGGTAACTAGTCGGCGCTTCAATTTTACTTTCTCAGGTCACGGCGCTTTTCTTCAACACACTCTTTCATGTACATGTCGACGTTCTTCTATGATTTTCTCGTCTTCTGGATTACAAACACTACATCTTGAACTCTCGTAAGTGATGAAGTTATTTGTTTCTTCCACTGAGATATATGATCTTATACATATAATATATTCCTTCGCAAAACAGGACTCCTCCGACACTCACCACGTTTGAGTCCTTTGCCACAGATACCTGACACCTTACTACTCAGTACTCATCGACAAAGGAGCGGACACCACAACACATTAATGATTGGCGTGCGCATGGCTTAGCCAACATACTGACCGATGGACGATCTATATCATGTGTATTATGACCAGGAATAACTATCATGGTGCGTGTATTGTGCAATACGAAGCACCACGCTTCTTGTCCACATGGGCACTGACATGCATAAACTTCTGGAGACTGAATTCCTTCCTTGAGACTCTGAGTCAAGCCATACCCTAGATCCCACACGGCGTGTCCCTTACACGACTCTGAATGAGGTATCCATACGTCAAGCATCAACACTTCTAGTCGGATGAGCAAAGAGGGCATATGGCATTTTGTTCGTCACATCAAAGATCCGTATCGTTCGAGTTTATCTCAAACCATGGTTCGTTTTCACACGAATGCGACGAAGAGACCCGAAGTTCTCCAACTAATCTTTCTCAGACTGCACTTTGGTCTGACGTCGAACCAAGTTGATTCACCATCCACGTTCTCGTCCATATGTTCTCGCCAGTCCCAGGGTGTCGTGCACATATGCGGACTTCAGCGCGGACTTCAACCTCAGTAATCGGATGTGTAGATCTCTGTCATGCCACGCCACATTACTTATGTGTATATGGCTGTCATTCGGAGAAGATAAACAAGGCTTTTGGATGCATCAAAAACTAGGCGTTTAGTGGGTTTACATATACTCACAGACACACGGACATTTCATACTTAGTACTCACTTTGGACAATTTCAGCAGTAGATTCGGGCTGTACGCGAGCACAGAGAGCATGCAGCTTGATGACCGCGTGTCCGGTGAGCTAGGCTGACGAGTCCATCTAGGTGCCTCACCTGTGTCCCACCTGCTTTTTCGTATTCTCTTGCTGGACAGTTGAATGTTTTGTTCCGTAGCCTCATGGAGACAATAGATCAAGCAATCGCAATCGCAATCGCAATCGCAATCGCAATCGCCTTCTAATGATACATCAGGAACGGGATTTCCCCTCCAAGATGAAGGGACACACCTATTCAGATCCATCCAATCTCTCCTTCCAATTTTTTTGGCCGTGTACACCCTGATGTGCCCAATCAAGAGAGAGAATAGTTGGATCAAGGGAATATCACCAGATCATGGATGATTGCACCATCATGCAACATATGGCTCGATCATCAGTCTCGGAACCGTAAACTCAATGACGGTGTATCAAACCCATGATCGATACAGGGGCACTGGCAGAAACCTACAGAGGTGATGGATACCCAGACCTCACTCCACAAATTGATTGTTATTTTCGCCCCAAGGTCACATCGACTGAGCCCGCCTGCTGGTATCTCGAGATTTATCGAGCCTGCTCCTTCCCAGCTCTCAATGGAAAACATCACAAGCCTGCACGTCCGACATCAAGGTCATGATGGTTCTTTACCACCAAACACTCTTGCATTGGACTAGCTTATTGGAACACTTCGGATACACCAGCGGATAGGGATTCACCTTCAATACCTGGTCTGAGATGCGCAAGCACAAGAGAAGTTGGTCAATTGGCGAGGTTCAAGAAAATGGATGCGCGAACACCGAGTTGTGCTGGGAAATCACTGAAAACCAGCAGCAATATTTAGATCCATCCGAGTCCGCAAACACGAATGGTGACTGTGACGATGGAATTCGTGAGATATATTGCACTGCGGCGAGAAGAGGAAGAAGACGGAATAAATGAAATAAAGAAAAGACGGAATGATTTTTTTCGGAATACGCACAACGCTCAGGGTCGCCACGATGTCACTGGCACTCATCCGATCGACCCGCATGCAAAGATAATCATCCGTTAGCGGATCAGTTGAGCGAGGCACACTGCGACGCACCCGCAGGTTGGACATCCCTTCATAAAGACATTTATGGTCTCAGCCCTAGCATATCAAGTTGAACTGTTAAGCCGATTCAATTTCGAAAGACGTCGTTTGCTTTGTTTCTGTTGCTCAATGCGTACGAGTTGGACAGGTTTCTTGAAGTTGACCGAGCTGCACCTCTGGACCTGATATGCAGTGACAGGCACGCAGGTTGACAGAAAGCCATTCAACTGGCGCAGCGCCGCTGCGAACTCATTCAAAAAGACCGTCCGCATGGGTTAAAGGAACTAGGGTGCTGGTGAAGGCTGAAAGTCCCCCTAATGACCGCGCCTTGGCACTAGAGGCTCTACTAGAGGGCAACAATTTCGTTATGAAGGCTCTTCATATCCGTTCATTGGTTGGCAGGTTCTCCAGATGGAAACATTGAGGGACGACTCCCTGTCATTGGACTCCTGCACTTTCTGAAAGGGCCCAGGGGAAAATAGTGATATAATGAACGAAGAGATTGATGGGTATATCAATCAGCCAAAATGCTTGTGGAAGGGACGTATGAAGATCAGCGGCTTTCAACCTGAATATACGTGGATGACCTCGATTGAACATTGAACTCGTATGATCAGGAACTCATCAAACGTTGAACCCACACCTGGGTTTGTTCCTTCGAAATCTCTGTTGCAATTCTTCTGTCGTTTTCCCTCATGAATCAAAGTTTGTTAGCGCCGCAGTGCAAATTGAGCATAGATGAGGAGCTGAGATGCACTCGGCGGGACCTACATAGTTCTCGACCGCCACCCCCAGCGGCGTGAATGATAGGCCCTGTCAAGCCCCGACGACACGCTCCGTAAAGAACGACGTTAAATGCATTTTGCATTTGGTATTTTCGAACTTCGAGGACATCTCCGTACTGTGAGTGTGGCACAGACAAGTGCATCGACTCGGAAATTGGTGTTTTGGATCGTTTCACTACGAAACAATTCGTAGAGTCACGTTTGGAGCCACTCTACTTCATACGATAGTCATCATAGCTCATCATGGCTGTAAGACGTCAGAGATTGATATCCCCCCCCACAAAAAAAGCTGCACAAACTCACGAACCGCATACAGTCGAGAGTGTACCCTTCATGTGGAGGAAAACATCACAAGTTGAATAGATGACAAACTATTTCTTACCTCATTGATATACTTGGAACTTGAAGAGATCACACAACACCAGAGGTAGACTGTACTTGAGCTGCTACTAAGAGGGCTTTTAAACCACGCATGAGTTAATCATTGACTGAAAGAACAGACTTGGAAGGACAACTGGGCGTATGTGGTGGAGTCCACGAATCAGCTACCAATGCTCCACGTGGACAACAGGATAATTTCATCGTTGCCATCACCAGATAGGTTCCATCGCGTCTCCGTCGTCAAGTCGATGTCCACACATGGACGCTGTGTGAATCACAACACCTATTAGCAACTCGTTCACTACAACCATCCAATCGACCACATCATGGGAAAGCGTAAGAGGCCTTACTAGATGACACTCCAACCGTCCTGATAAGAGGGCCATGGTATTCGATGATTGTCAGGACACTTTGACCTTCTCGCCCGCGGCATCCAAAATTGTTGCTCTTTCGTCATCGTTCCACTCCAGTACCGACGGTGATCCAGTATTATCTTTTGAGACAATCATGACATGTGTTCTTGGACACTCCAGCAGGCTGAGATAGTTAGTTTGGTTTGAGAACCGTGCAGCTCCACGGAGGCCATGTTACCATAGCATTCAGAACAATCCAGCATATTGCTAAGTTCGTGTAGATCCTCGGCTTTACCATATTGTAAACAAAGTTATCAGCGCCGCTCTACACACAAATTTAAGACGCACTGTACACCAATTGGTCTTCATTCAAGAGAACCGACACTCCAAATTTAGCGGCGATCCGTTGGTTAAGTGCCAAAACTGCCACAGTGTGATAATAGAGGCCGTACTCACCCGACGGTCGGGTTAAGCGTTTAATGGTTACGTCGGATACTACGAGCTTCAGCTCTCACCACCACCAGTTCATGTCGCAGATGTGATGGGGAGATCTACGTTTGTCTCTTCATATGGTGCGATCTGGATGCATAACCTTGGCAAGGACACACCACCTCGCCCAGGCATACAGTCCATAGCCGCATCGCGACCAGCAGTAGGTCTTGTCACACGCGTTGGTACGACGGGTGATATTTTGGTTGTGAACCCTCCGCGAATGCTTGAGGTACTTCCGATGTTCGATTAGGGCCCTGGTCAACGATAATTGCGACGACCTTCATCCATTGTACACGGAAAGAGGGCAGCAGTTAAGTTGTCCGAGAGATTTGGGGCTGACATGATTGTAAAGTCAGATTGGCCGCTTGGAAGTCAGTGGGAGCCTTCCCAGACAGCCTGGTGAATGTAACCCATTACATGGCGCAACAATGATGTCGGAGCCGTATCCTCAGGACGGTACCGGGTACCGTAGTGTGATCGACAGCAAACTTGATGGTTCAGCCGACGATATTCAATGGTAGCAATTGGACGACGCAGCTCGAGAAAGCCGCGATAACTTGACCGCTCGTTTAATCTCCGACAAGCTGGTATGCGTGTGAAACTAACTTACCGTAGGCAGACCCCTAGGTGGCAGGCAGACCTACATAACTATCAGTTTGCTCGACGGATTCCGTGGGTCACCCATCCGCATGTGAGATTTTGACTGTCCTGGTACTCTTTTCAAACACTGCTTCTGCAAACTCAGGAAGTCCGACTCGGAGTCGGTGTTGGAGCGCAGGTACTGTATACTACACTGCCGCCTTCTGCTCAAGTTCACTGGATGGCCCCTGATGCATTGATGCACGTGCGGGTGACCTACTCATATTAATCAGACTGATAAGTGGACCCTATTTCATCGTTGGGCAAAGCTCACTGATATCGGCGGCGTGGACTCCGAGTTAGCCACAGGGTCCAAGATGCGTTTCAGCTTCCAGGGACCAGAATGGACAACGTTGAGATGATTGAAATGGTTACTTAGCGCCTCTTGAAAGTGTGATAACGCCACTGGTCGGCTGTGATTCGAAACCACACTATCATCGTGACATGAGGACACTCGCTTTGGACTTCTACCAGTCACATCCTCGGCACTCAGGGCATCGAGTAAGACTCGGATGCGACACGGCGAAAAGAAAACCCAGTTTATACACTCGGAGACCCTGCTTCAAGTTGAGCGTCGAGCTACACTCAAAGTGGACTGAGTGTGGCCCACATCCTCGCTTGACTGACCTCGAACACGCGCGCTTTGTTCGACTTCGTCTTCGGATGCTTCTGAAGACACTTCGTGGTATTATGGAAAAGCCTATCTCCGCGTGGATGTGAGGAATCTGAGGAATCTGCTGATTGCTCCTCGGCGTGTGCCCGACTTCGTCGGTTAATTACTTCCCACGCCTCCACTTCGCCGATGGTCCCGGTCATGACAAGCCCGAGAACTCGAACACTACATTGACCACTTAGCTTGAACAGTTCGGAGGGTCAGAAACTTCCGAGCTCTACACTCTCGCGGTTCTTCACGTTGTTTTGCTTGTTCTGTCCAAGTTCAAGCGGCGGGGAGTCACATCTGACGACCAACTTCGCATGGCCTCGTGTTGAGCCTGTTTCAAGAATGGATCCTCGAATCGCAGCGCCCATGGAACGTTCTCAATCAATGATGCTTCGTACATCCATGAGTTGCGACCGTGGGGGGGCAGAATTTCGGCTTCTACACACATCTGCTTCATAGTAGCATATGGTCTAATAACTTACGTCCGTAATCCTCTCTTAGTTCTAGCACTTGGGGTTCGACCCGTTTAACAAAGCCGACCACGGCGGCAACCCCAGAAACCCACGGAACCGTAAACGGGCGCCACCACCTTCCCGCGGCGCCGGGCGTTGCAGTGTTTTCTAGCAACCACCGCCGACATCATGGCTCGCCGAGTTGAAAGAAACTCGTGCCGGCACCAATTCTGGGAGACTTTGAAGGGACCACAAGACACAAAGGAGTTGTGGCAACAAAGGTTGCATCGAGATATTATATTTGACCAATCAGGAAAAGGATGAACACTGCAAGGGTTGATGCGGACGAGACGGAAAGTAAGCATTATGGAATCTCATTTGAGGATGGAACGAGAAGGGATGTTGCTAATGGGGTATGAGAAGGTGCCTCGTGGAAGCGGCGGATGAACGCTCTGCAATGACGGAAGGCTAGTTACCATAAAGTTGCCACGCTGTACTCCCTCCGCCCGCAATGTCTCTCAAATAGCCCATTTCATTCCGCCATGGCCCCAGGTGCCATCCCCCTCCCCCATTCCCCTGCCCGCCCCATCACTACTCCTCAGTCCTACCAATGGGAGCCTTGGATAACACGTATGTCCCCTCACCTTCCGGGATCATATCTATCGCGTCATTGATCACACCATCCCAGTTTAGGCGCTTTCTTGATCGGCGTCGTCGTCTCAGCGGCGTGAGTATATGACACATTGTTAACGTTGGTGCACTGATTGTACTCATCATCAATCTATAGCCTATATGGAGGTGTGTTCCAACGCGTTCTTTCACTTCCGCCATATCAAACCAGCATACCCTAGTCACTTGTATTCAAACCTGGTACTACTATGGTCGCTATCCTCAGGACCCCTTGCATATCAAGTTTCTGGTCAGGCTGCGAAGAGTTTTTTCGTCAGCTTTGCCCCTAATCATGTGTTACAGGTGGCTGCCGTTCTCGTGTCAGATACTTGCCATCAAGCCCTGATTACGCACACAGGCAAGTACACTGATGCTTCATCAGCATAGGTCCATTTACCCGTCCCCAGTCTATACGTACCTTGTCACCGAATTCGGGGAACAGACGGCGCTCGGAAACATTGTCTGGTAAGTAGATCTCTGTTCATAAAATCCTTGTACTCATTTCCTTGCAGGAGTCTAATCGTAGGTCATTGTTCGCTTCGGTGACGGCCATTAACCCATTGTTTGAAAATACAGGTCGAGGTTTTCTTCAACGTATGCCATTCGTTGGGTTTGACTGTTATTCTCGTGCTCACCATACGCACTAGGGATTCACCGCTCTCTTCGTTCAGTCATTTCTTGCAATGCGTGTCTACCGGCGTATGCTCTTTTCTCTTCTCATGATGGGCTTTGTGCTGAGTCTTTTCCCAGTCAGCAATAAGAGCTGGCTTGCTACTGGCGCAGTGGTAGGTATACAGCTCAGGACATGCGACGCGATTGCTTAGACTTATTTCCCCAAGATGACATTAGTCACAGGCGAATTTAGTGAGTTCTTACTCTCAAGCTCCCTCTTCCCATCTGAAACCGTCATGCGCACAGTCTTGGTCATTGGTGCGTTCCCTATATCTTCAGAGAGCCTCACTGATCCTAGCATCTCCGTACAGCCTACGCGGTCCAGGCGTATGTTTCAACTCCAAATGTTGCATCGTTAACATTTTACTCACGAACTCTTAGTTTGCACTTCCACACATTCCCGCAACTTTCCGTTCTCAAGGTTCTCAGGCAAACCCAGTCAGTTCCATCAATAATCAGCTGATGCATGTGTGTAGGATCTCTCCATGTCAGTCAATGCTGTCGCCGCGGCAGGTGACGTCCTTATTGCTGCCTTCCTTTGCACACTGTTGCAACGATCACGAACTGGCTTCAGGAGGTGAATATCTTCACATAAGTACGCGTCAACTTCTAAATATTCCAATCAGATCCGACACGATGATCAACAAATTGGTATGTGCATGTCAATAGAGTCGTTTTCTCGTGAAAGACGAGCACGATCTAGATGGTTTTCAGCATCAATACCGGTCTTTTGACGAGGTATGTTTGTGTTTAAAAAAAGCGAAGTTTGCATTGCTGAAAGCCAGTAAAGTATTTGTGCTGTCGCTTCGCTAGTATCCGTGAGTTTTATCCCATCGTACGTGCCAAATATCGCTTGTTGACGATCCTAATATAATAGATTGCTGCATGGCCCGGCACCTTCATCTATATCGCATTCTACTTTTGCCTTGGTCGACGTATGTTTCTCTTCGACTCGATATGATCTCCATCAACGTGCTGCTCCACAGTATACTGCAATTCCCTCCTTGCGACGCTAAACGCGCGCAAATCACTTCGAGCAGGCGAGTCCCGTAGCGACGAAATGTCGCTTTCCCTTCAGGGCGTGCAACAAAAGACGAACCAGAGTATGATCGGAACGGCACCGAACGTAGGTTTCCCGAGACATGACGTAGGCCGCAAAATCTCATGAGCACCAACAGCGACCGCCGAACAATATCACCATCAAGATCGATACCACTCAGGAATACGTCCGGGACGAGGTAAGCGACGCGCTTGCAAGACAACCTCTTTCGATTTAATTCGACTGACTCGGCGAAGCAATACTCGGCGTCAAGTAGCGACCTGAAGAGTCCTCAAGTCGTTTGAAACGGACTACGGAGTACTATGGAGGATAAAAATGTACTTAGAAGGCGATTGGCATTCCAGATTTTAACCGCTCTTTTGTTTTCTCCACGTCTGTCGTTTGCGTTTACGCTGCCTATTTTTTTGGTCACTTGTAGCATATCATATTACTTTCCATGGCTAGAACTGGGGTCGGTCACCGCTAGAAATAATCCTACCTTTTTCTTCTCGCCGCTTCCCCTATAACAGGTACCCTTTTTATAGCGGACCCGGCTGGACAAATAGATAAAAAAAGATAAAACGCACAAACAAAAATGATTTCGAAATCAAAACGAATTTGGACAAGAAAGGAAAACAGTTTGGATTTGG
>JBBPOM010001377.1:0-11382 GCA_038091455.1 Leccinum uliginosum | reverse complement strand
TCATGATGATACGATAGGATGCGTCGGAGTGTGGTGCGATCGAAGGATCGTCTGGATCATTGCGGGGGAGAGATGATGCGGGGTCCTTGTCGCATGATAAAGAGTTAATGTGTGTTCGTGATGATACGATAGGATGCGTCGGAGGAGTGTAGTGCGACGGACGAGTCGGCTAAAGGATCTGGTAAGCAACTACGAGCGGAATGTGTGGCAGAAGAATACCGCGACGTGTTTCCAATAGAACATAATTGACTGATGGGTGAGTGTGGTAATGCCGGGGGTCCTTGTTGTGCAATGAATAGTTAACGTATCTTCATGATGATACGATAGGATGCGTCGGAGTGTGGTGCGATCGAAGGATCGTCTGGATCATTGCGGGGGAGAGATGATGCGGGGTCCTTGTCGCATGATAAAGAGTTAATGTGTGTTCGTGATGATACAATAGGATGTGTCGGAGGAGTGTAGTGCGACGGATGAGTCGTCTGGGTAGCAGGCTAAACGATTTGCTAAGTAACGACGAGCGGAATATGTGGCATAGGAATACCGCGACACGTTCCAAGTAGACCTTAAACGAGTGATGGTTGAGTGTGTTAATGCCGGGAGTCCTTGTTGCGCAAGTAAGAATTGATGCGTGTTCGTGATGATACGATAGGATGCGTCGGAGGAATGTAGTGTGACGGACGAGTCGTCTGGGTAGCAGGCTAAAAGATCTGGTAAGCAACTACGAGTGCAATGTGTGGCAGAGGGATACCGTGACATGTTCCAAGTAGAACAAATCAAGTGGTGGGTGATTGTCTTAATGATGGGGTCCTTGTTGTGCAATGAAGAGTTAACATATGTTCGTGATGATACGGTAGGATGCGTTGGAGTGTGGTGCGATTGAAGGATTGTCTGCATCCTTGCGGGTGAGACTCGGAGATGATGGGGTCCTTACCGCATAATATATAGTCAATGCGTGTCCGTGATGATACGATAGGATGCGTCGGTAGTGTTACGGAAGAATCGTCCTGCGTCAAGGTGTTGACGGTTGGGGTACAAGGCTCCTTGCACGGACTGGTACGCAAATCCCTTTATGCTCGCCCGTATGCGATCGGGGTTAGGATGTAGCAGGGTAAAGAATCTGGTGAGCAACATCGAGCAGAATATATGGCATAGGAATACCGCGACATGTTCCATGTAGTCGAAGATCTTGTTGAGTAGAACATAAACGAGCGATGCATTAGTGAGGCATTGACGCGAGGTCCTTGTTGCATGATACAGGGTTAATGCGTGTTCGCCGTGATGAGTGTAGTGCAATCGAAGAGTCGTCTGGATCCTTGCGGGTGATGGGGGTCCTTGTTGCATAATAAAGAGCTAATGTGTGTCCGTGATGATAAGATAGGATGCGTCGAAGGAGTGTAGTGCAATGGAAGAGTCGTCTAGTGGCAGGCTCCTTCGTCCTTGACATTTAATCATGGTGACGAATGGGTTAGTGGGCTCAAGAATCTAGTGAGCGACTACGAGCGGACTGTGTGGCAAAGGAATACCGCGACACACTTCATGTAGTCGATGATATCGTTGAGTAGAACATCAACGAGTGATGGGCTAGCGTGCCATTGGCGAGGGGTCCTTGTTGTGTAATCAAGAGTTAAAGCGTGATCCTGACGATACGATAGAATGCTTCGGGCGCCAGTTGAGTAGAATATAAATGAGTGATGGATTGGCGTGGCATTGACGAGGGGATTCTTATTGCATAGACATCATGAAATTGTTCAGCACCCGTAGCAGTATCTCCAAACGTCAATGCTTACCCGAACACAGACCTTCCCAGGAATTCCCAGATCTTGGGTGATGAATATGATCCACGTTCAATACGACCTGAACAGTGGGGTAAACGATTGATAGAGGCTCATAGTTCAAACGGATGCTGATAGGCCGCAGCTAGCAAAAAGACGATTCCAAGAAAACAGGCTAGTGCAATATTGGAACGATAAACGAGTAATAGACGAATACGCCCACTCACCGTTAGACGATAATCAGACAGTCTTCCTTTCAAGAGCTTCTCTTGCCATCTTGTGCAGATCAATGCGAGTACTTGCAAGCCGTGAATGCGAATGAGCAACGATGTTTCGGACACTTCCGATACAGGGTTCATGAGGGTATGCAGAAAGCTAGTCGTGTTTGTGGGTCCAACGGGCTGAGGAGAACAACGAAAGTAATGATGATGGTGTTTGAGCAAGCTGGTCGCGGTGTCACGAAAACAATTCCGACGCCGGTGCGGCCCGGATCACGCAGATCAATTGTAACGTCGCACAAGCATTGCACAAGCACTACACAAATAGCTCATATACCCTCCTAGTAACAGTAAAGCTAGCTAATAGCGTAAAAGAAATCTTTGTCAAAGTATTTGTTCAGAAAAAAAGACTCCGAATACTCAATGCAGTTGCTAGACGTCAGGTGGTTGTCTGCTTCAAGACCAAAACGAGGGACGACGTGAGCGTATGATCTCAGCTGATCCAACGGAAAAACATCTCCCAGTGTCGAAGCAGTCCCGGATATGCGACGAGTAGCTCGCTTGAGTACATGCAAGCCTGTGGTGCGCTCAACTGCGTTGTTTCCTTGAGGCACGATGTCGAAACGTTGTGCATATACCAAGAACCGGTCTGAATAGAATGGCGGAGCTACGGTTGTACCTTTGGGAAGAGCGGGACACATAATCAGGCGGACATTGACAACTGAATGTCCTTTTTAAAAGATTTGGTTAACAATCGGTACATAAGTGAATCGAACACACATACCTCGCAAACCGCTGGATGGCCACATGCATTCCTCATCGGTGTTCATGATTGCAAAATCATACCGTCCATCCTTGAGCGAACGATTGGGAGGGCATGCGTGAACGGTAAAGGACGGTGCAATAACAGACGGATCGTGGTAGCATTTCTGTTGCAAACGGACCTTGTGCCATATGTGAAGTTCTTTGAATGGCAAGTAGACATCCTCCGCACTTCTTCTGTGACCAAATGTGTGGAAATTCTGTGCAAAATCACCCTCACGATTTACGTAGTCGCCAAGTGCCGCACGGAGATCGGGAAGGTTGTACATTGTAGCGACGTCGTCGATAGGGACGCGACGTAGTGAGGGGTCATAGTTTAAACGGAAAGCTGTAGATCCGATACTGAAAGTGCGGAGTGGTCTTGGTCCAGACAGCACAGTGTCTGCTGTATGATTAGCAGCGATGGCGAAAAAATTGACCTTCTGCTTTCGTGAAGTCCATATGTCATCCAAGACATTCCCAACCTCGTCTTCCTCATGCTCACTATCATCTGGATCATCATCGCATGTCTCCCCATCAGGTCGAGAGGAATGTGCCAGTGTAGAGAGGACTATCGCAGTATTGAAGCGGCGACATTTCTCGTCGCGATCGAGGGAACGGCAGATTTGGCTACTGTAATTTTGATTGTTAGTCATTGAGGCAGGATCCTTGACCACCTCAATATGAGCGTGTTCTGTGGTGTCAGCAGACCACTGTAATAGGGACCCGACCCTCTGAATGCTAGGAGCAACACTTTGGAGCAGCTCGAGTTTTGGAATACGCCAATTCTCGAGGATCGCACCAGTGGTAGGGCCTCGGCGGAAACCTCCTTCGATGATCGCATTCTTGTGGTCATGGAACTCTTGTAATGCGGCTTTGATTTCATCGCACTGAATCGAAGTGAGCACTTGGGCTTGAGCCTTGTAGCGGAACTCCATGAGGGCACGTATTGCAATAACAACATCCGGATCCGTAGCACCGGCGATGACAACGACCAAGAATCGCTGAATATCCCTTTTGGTTCGACCACACACCTGCTTTAACTTTGTGATGCCGGTGGGGAATTGACGAAGACCAGTGATGGGGGGCACGATTGAAAAACGAAAATCAATCTCAGCCTCTCCGAGCGCTTGAACACACCACCGGACATCATGGTCCCAGAATTCTCCATGCCAGTGGTGTAAGCATTCAGGAGTAAGAAATTGGGAAGGCTCCGCGAGCGGCCAATCCCTCCAGAATGGATGTGACACGCCACTAAGTCGAAATGGCTCGCATGCAGCAAAGTATTCTACGACCATGAGAGGGTCACAATCGATGGAAGCCAGCTGAGCAAGGGTAATGGCCGCAGTGCGGGATTCATGGCGCAGGGCATCACCGTAGTTTTTATATGACGCCATGGTGACGTGAGATGTGAGGCCGCGTACACAGCCCAGCATAGCTGCTTCTGGAGTGTCGGCGATATACGAGACGAGTGGAGTGAAGCAGTAGCGGAGATTCCCAAGCGGGTCCGACATCATTCTGCCTATAGCAGCGGCTTTCTTGAGGGGATCGAGGACAATGTCGAGGCATTGGTGGAAGAGACGTGCATCGAGGACGCCCCGCATCCTTTTTTTGGGATGAGTGAATTGTGCGATTGGCATCAAAGCCAGGAGGAGGAACGCGTGCGAGGACCCTTTGTTCCTGACACGCATCTTGATATTCGCAAGACTAATTAACAACGGGTGAGCAGCCCTACCACCGGCGATATTTGTTATGTGTGTTTTATCCGACGACAGAACGACACCACAAAGCGTGCCGCCTTCGGGTATCTGCGACTGTGAAGGAAAATAAGCCAGCGTTCGAGCTTAATACGTGAGTTCTCACCTGCATCTCCCAGGCGCTGTCACTACTCATCCATTCCGTGTAGACCCTCACGATTCGCTCAGCGGTGGTAAATAATCGGAAAGGTGTGAAGTCCATGTTATCTGAAAAGAAGGGATGATTGAACAAAGACTCGATGCACTCGAGAGCATCTCGGTAGTATAGGTGAACGACTAGTTTTGTGGGATGCGCGGTGGGTATGACCTCGAATTTCCACCGTGGTCCTGACGGCAGTTGCTCCACTCGTTCGCGTAGGTCCCTCGCTGTGTGGAAGGAAAGTGGCATTTGGTTCACCTGACAAAATCATGAGTATAATTCTGGGTAATCATGATCAACTTACCGTTGGTAATGACAGGAATTCGTCAATTCGCTGCATACTGAGTCTCGATGCGATCAAGAAGTCGGCCGTTTTCCAGTCATCAAGCGAAGCGAATGGATAATAGAGATTATTTCGTCGATGCGCAGAGTAAGGATCCAATTCGAAACGGGTAAGAAAAGTCTCGCCGAGTTCGAAAACTGACGAAGGGTTGGGATGCATTACCATAACCCTTCCCAGGGAATCTTCCGGCTCAGGTGGGATAATGTGAACGGGGCCCTGCTGATCTTCGAGTTCTGGTTGCTGAAAGAAGTCTTGGTTATCTGGTTCTTGTGGCTGAAAGTTGACGCTGGCGTCGCCATGCTCAGAGTCCACAGGCGGAAACGGCGGGGATGATGCACGAAGCAGTGGAACAGGTTCTTCATCAAGCTGTTCGTCGAGTTGCTGGTTTGGAGCAAGCGACAAGACTGCTGTTGCGCGACCACCGCCCACATTGCAGGCAGCTCGCGGTTGGGCCCGATGACGAGTCACGCCTCTCGCGGTCGGGAAATGCTTGTGACACTTTGTACACCTGGGCATTCAAGTTGGAATGAATCTGAAAGGGGAAAAAAATACAATCTATGCAGGACACGTTGAAGGAGGCAGGCCAAGTGTCGTAAGGTCACGCGTGAGTTTTTGCAAGAACATAATAATATTATTGATAACTATGACACTCCAAACCAAAGAAATCAGCGCAAACCAGTGCTTTGGTGAACAAACGAAATGACCGCAATGAGGAACGCGAGAACTAAGGTCCATGCCGACAAATTTGGTGTACGCAATTCAATAGCACATAGCAGATAAACTCCAAAGAATAGCAATGTTGCACCGTGAATCCGAGGCCCGGGTGGCTATGAACTAAGGATTATCAACAAAATGACATAAGGACAACACCAGATGACGAGAGACTTGTGTGGGCGGGCGTAAGCCTATTGCAGCGGCCAGAGACTGATCAGAACGGCCATAAATGGGATTCTCTTGATGGGCCGAAGACACCGATGACCCCTTGATGGTTAGTGAATACGTCATTGTCGATTTGGGGTCGAGTAAGGGGGAAAGCTAGGCCTGATTTTCGTCCTGGTCAGCAAAGAGCTTTGCCTCGTCGGGCATGTCTAAAGAAGTTTTTCGTTTCTTGAACGCACAGTTGTCATCCTCTTCGTGGACATCAGGTTCGACGTTCAGATGAGAAGTGGTTAAATTGGATAACTCAGCTCGATGCACCTTATATTTGTTCGCGCGGGAGGTAGTGGCGAGGGGGGGGGACGATGGGGCAGATGAAGCGGGATCGACAATCATGGCGTCATCAGCGTGCAAGGGAACGTGCTCCACGTCCCCCTTTATGTTAGTTAGTGGTCCCAGTTGACGCTGGGATGCAGTGAACTTGGAAGCGCGGCAGGCCGCAGAGACCGCGGACAAGGCTACACAAGTAGAAGCGGATTCAGGCAGTCTTGACTTGATGACCACGTCATCGAACTTTGCTTTGGGTACCTTGTACGAGTGCATCGCGCTTGCCCTTGCCCTGGGAAGCGGCGTCGAGGTCGTTCTTATTGGCTTTTGCTTTGAAGAGGGCAGTTGAGAGGGCACGTACCAGCTAAACATGTATGCCTCCACCTTTTGTCCCACCTTAGCCCACTTATCGAGACGCTTGCCAGCGATGTACGTGCCTAAGAACCCATCGGAGAACGTATCACTAGCGCCATTGGTATCCACAACCAGCTCGTTCGCGATCGGCATTACCAGGGTTGTCGTCACGTCGCGGGGTGGGGGCATGCGATGTTGTCGTGTTCTCGCGATGTGGGGGTGCGCTGGGGGAGAGAGGGGTGAGCCTTGAGTGAGGGAGTGAGAGTGGTGGGGACGCACGTCATCCTCGCGTTCATCGTCACCGTCCGTCTCCCGTCTCCCATGTCCTCATATCGCCGCCATCACGCGTTGCATCGTCAGCGAGTCGTCGTCGCGGCGTCACGTTGAGGGGCATGCGATGGTATTATGGTGGTGGCGCTGGCGGCGTGGATGAAGTCTGGCGGGGTGGGGTGAATGAGGGTGATAAAGAGGGTGAGGGTGATAAAGAGGGTGAGGGTGATAAAGAGGGTGAGGGTGAGACGTGCCACCTCGTCGTGTTTGGTCGTCGTGGCGTGTAGGTGCGTAATGGAGGGAGAGGGAGAGGGAGAGAGGGGGCCCACCTTGTGGTCCTCGTCACTTTCGACGGCACATACAGGAAGAATGTCTCGGGGAGGAGACGGAAGCGAGCATGCACCTGGACGAGTCAGTCAAGCAGAATGCCTCACGTGGACCAGGCCAACTTCCTTTTGACTCGACATATAATCGGGGTTAGGGAGGGTAGCGAGCTGAAGGTGGTGGACGGACTACGAGCGGAATGTGTGGTAGAGAAATACCTTAACGTGCTTTATATAGTCGAAGATCTCGTTGACGTACTCGCTGACCATGAAGGGGTCGTTAGCGTCCTCAGCGTCAAGATCATCCCATTCATCGCCGTTTGGTTCAGCCTCTGTCTCACTGTCGATGTGGATGCCGAGCAAGGGGGCAAGCCAGGCCCCGTTTTCGTCTTGGTCGACAAAGAGCTTTGCCTCGTCGGGTAGGTCTGGGGAAGTTCACCGCTTCTTGAATACCCGGTTGTCATCCTCTTCGCGGACGTCAGCTTTGACGTTCAAGTGGGAAATGGTCCGCTTGGACAAGTCAGCTCGTGCTTGATCACGTAGGAGGTGGTAGCAAGGGGGGGGGGATTGGGCGGCTTTGCGTGGGGCAGACTCGGATGAAGCGGGATCAACAATCATGGCGTCATCAGCGTGCACGGGAACGGGCTCCACGTCCTCCTTTACAGTAAGTCGGCTAGTGGTCGCGCTTGGGGCTGAGGTGCAGTGGACTTGGAAGTGCAGCGGGCTGCGGAGACGATGGACAAGGGCTGCCGAGTGCCAGCGGATTGGGGCAGTCTTGACTACTACGCTGTCAGCCTTTGCCTTGGCGGAAGACTGGTCGGAGGCCTTGAGCTTGACGTCCTTGGAAGCAAGTGTCGACTTTGCCTCGGTGGAATTCTTGGGAACTTGAGCGAGGGCGTCGCGCTTGCGCTTTCCCTGTGGGGCTGCGTCGAGGTCGTTCTCGTTTGCCTTTGCGTCACGCAAGTGCATTCGATCCAGACCGAGGGTAATCTGGCGAGGAGCGCCGGCAGAGGCAAGGAGCCAGAGAGTCCCTCCGTAAATGTAGAGGGAATTGTTGAGTTGTTCAGATCGGAAAGAACCATGAGGGATGCAACGAGGGTGTAAGATGTCAGTTCAGTTGTGATGAAGGGGCTGCTTGATTGATTTGAGATTGGTTTCGCTGGGGGTATATGGGCGTGGTCGATGAACTGGTTTGTGGGGAAATGTTTGGAATTACTCCCTGGACCGCATTGCCAGTAGAGCCATCGTAGGGCCTCTTTATGCTTTTCTCGCGATTGCTCGCTTCTACTCTTGCTCCTACTCCGCTTCAAGCATCGCGATGACGACCAAGGCGCACCTTGTGCCACTAGCGGTAGGGTAATCATGTCCATCCACTATTCCCGACTCTGATGACTAAAACGACCTTCCTCCACCCCGTGAGCACTGGCGAGCTCTACTTCATCATGCACGGATCGTACCAGGGTTGGAACGTCCATATCTGTGACGTTCAAAGTGCGCACGCATTTTTAGGGTAGCGCGTGAGACTTGTGTTTGATCGTGAGTGATTTTTCTTACGATGAGTAAAAGAAAGTCCGACCTTCATACAGCAGTGCCATGAGCATCTTTAATGCAATGTACTGGGAAGTATACGCCTGTGAGGAGTGAGAAATGGCCAAGGAAGATGACTCCAAACTGACACCTTCGTTGATGCAGCTTCACTGACTTCCGGGCCGGCATTCAAGTTGATGCGGATACCACAGTGCGTTTAACATCAGATCGTAAAAGTTAACGATACCCACCCAGAAGGCCCTGCGCTCAAGGGCCAAGACATTCGTACCTCGAAGTAAGAATGGTGTCCGCTGTCTTGCCACTTTGGCTGACGAACATACGAACGGCAGATTGGCATCTTATGATCCAAGAAGTCAGAGGCAAGTTCGACGCTTGCAGAAATATTCGTCGCTCCCTCGAAAATGACATGTGTCGCCAAAGCAGAGCGGTAAGTTGTACCGCAAGAATAGAACATAATGTGGAGGTAAGATCGAAGACATGACTTTGTTACGTTCCAGTTGGCTGTTCGCAAATCCCTTCTGCATGAAGTGATCAAACTTTCTCTTCACGATCGCAGTGATTTCGATATTCAGAGTCTCGATGCTACTGTCGCGGGGGTATTGGGTTGGCCCTTGTTGCAGCGGAGGATATGGAGCTGACCTTCCGTAATGTGTGCAATGTCATCATCTTCAAGGTGACGAAGAGTGTGCTCTACAATGGCAGACGCATCCGAAGGGATGAAGTTAGTTTTGAGATCGTCTGTGAGAGATCTTAGAGCCTATGGTAGGCTGTGCTAGACGAGAGGGGTGATATGATGGAGAACCGAGCATGTGATGAGGAAGCGCATAATTTACATAGGCGATGTGGCAAATAGAGACAAGCAGCTTGTACACGCGACGCGTGCATCACCGCCGTGACCATGATTTTTTCGAACACATATTCTCGTTTGTTGACCAATGGAGGTCGATAGTACAACAGAGTCGAATTCCCAAGCTCCAAACTTCCCCCCTTCGGAGTGTTCCAGTCATTCTGCTGCTGGTGATTTCGTCGGCGTACCACTTTCTGCACAGACCAGCATTAGTACCGTTCCTGCAACGCCAGACGCTGACACTCCACCCTCTAAATTTGCATCCTTTCGTCAAGGTTATACACAAAATGGCAAGCTAATGGCTACGAAAGGTACACCGTTCGTTGGGGCAAGGCCCGGGGCGCAACGGCCCGTTCTTCCTGGAACCGTGTCTCGCGTTGGGCATGGTACCCCATTTCGAAACAATTATCTGGCGTTCACTCCCGGCGTTCCCGCAAGTCACGGTGATCGCAATTTCAATGGTTCGAAAAAGCGTCCTGCCGTGAGTAGCGGGTTACTCAATATACACTTAACTAATAGCATTTTGAATTAGGATGACTTAGATTGTCTTGATGATGATGATGACGACGACGAGCGAGTTGAGTTCGAACAACACGAAGCACTGCTATTCCTTGAAATTGCAAGAGCTCGGAGTGATGTTCGGAAGCTGGAACAGAAACTCGCCCAAGCCAAATGCAACGAAATCAACACCACCGGGAAGCTCTACAAGCTTCAGGCTGAGGAAGCGAACAGAAGAATGGACGCTGCCGAGACAAGAGTCGGAGTCATACGAAACTCGATCCGCATGACAGGAGGGAGTCTTGTCGATATGTCGATTCAAAAGCGTCGCCGCATCGCTACAGATGACAGCATTCGGACCGGTGGTATGTCACAATGCACAATCCGATGCAACGGAACTGATTGTTCGCTTTTCAGGTCTGCCTTCTGGCTCACCGGAGGTGTAACACTGTGTTTTCGTATTGTTCACTACTCTTCAGGTCGTTAAATATATGTGGCTATGTGTGCAATGGGATTATATTTGTTGTCGTATATCTTGATGATGTTAGGGGATCACATACACCGCCAGATGTCCGAGCACTGACCTGTACCTCCTCCCCTTGACGCACGGGCCAGCGCACCGACACAACAACCAACGTGTGCATCCGTACTCGCCGAGTCCCCCATCCTTGCTGTCGTCTTGCTCCCGTCCCGGCATCCACAGCTCGCGTGCTGCTTAGAGAAAGGCTTATCGTCGTCCCAACGCCATCTATATCCTCACCTTCCACTGGCCCGATCGTCAACCAAAACCGCACGGTTGTTGCCCCACATTGGGGTGCTGATCCAGGAACAACTTGAACACAATAAGCGGCGCACGCTGCAACTCGTCTCGAGTCGCAGTGCATGCCGCTCATTGTACTTGAACCCACGGGGAATCCATACCCATGAACTGCACTGTTGCCCATCTGTTGTCATTGTGAACTACTGGACACACTCTGAAATCAGTGGCTACCGGGAGTGCTGAGGGACTGTGGCCTGCAATCACTGTGAATGCAACGTGTGAATGGGGCCGAATCTGTACATGCTGTAATTTCTCACGGACATGGTCCCGAAATTGTCGATCGTCTGTGCCTCGGCTGTGCCTCGGCTGGGAGCCACTGGTTACTCGGTTGATGCTGTAATCACTATGCCTAAATTAGTGATTTGCTGATGATGTATCTGTTCAAATAAAAAGTTTTCGCATCAGCCAAAGAATATCCCTGAATCCAACGTGGATTAATTGCTCCCGCCGAAAACTTGGGTATGAGATGGCAAACTTGAAGGAGACGAT
>JBBPOM010001376.1:0-11384 GCA_038091455.1 Leccinum uliginosum | reverse complement strand
ATTCTTGCAAAGAGGAAACCGATAACGGCCGGGAATTCCACAGCAATTGAAACATTGTAAGTACAACAGGGAGACATGTTCAGCTCCGGAAAGAATAGAAACCGAGGAAGGACAGGTATGCTTTGTAATCGCATGAGATAACTTCAACTTGGCCGTAATGAGTTCCTGCAGGAAAAGTTGAGATTGAAAGAGGGATAACGAGTAGTTGTAGCACATGTCATGCTGAACAATCCGGTGCAATGCAAGGGGAAAAGAGAAATAGAGTAGAAAAAGTCGAGTAAAGATGGAGGGGGTGGAACACGGTCATTGCACGGGAAGTGCAGGAGCGATTATTGGATCCTTGCACGCGTTACAAGTTTTGACCAGACTCGGTGGAAGAGTGGACGGATGTGATTGGGCCAACTTTCGGAAGATCTACCAACGGTTGTTTGTAAGCCGGGGAACACGAGAAAGGAAGAGGCATACCTGGACGTAGCAATCCATAGGTTGCACTCCATTCAAGGCCCACTTTCCATCAATTATGATGAATGGTACGCCGTTGACGCCGTTTGCTCTTGCGGCTTCAACCATCTTTTCAACGCAATCAAGGGCTTCTGTCGACCGGAGAAACTCGATGGCCTCAAGGGTACATGAGCAGAGGGAGCGGTATTGAGTTGGAAGACATACCCTGTCTCTATTCATGAGGCCGACCTTGACCGCAGCATCCGCGAGAAACTTTTCGTTGCTGATATCCTCACCCCTCGCGAAGCACTTGTCAAATATGGCTGAGTTGAGCTCCTGCTGCATCACCTGACCGCCGACCTGATAGGCTTTCACAGAAAGCCTATGTGCCTGGGTCGACCGACAGACAACGCCGTCCTCCGCTCTATGAATCAGGGATCCGATTGTTACGGGGGTCGAGACATGGAGCAAAATGAAAACGCACAGTTTCAAGCCAGCCTTCTGGGCCATGTCTGCAACGACTTTGAATTTGGCCTCTGCCTGCTCCTTGCCTAGCCTCTTGGCGAGATAGGCATTGCGGCTGAGGCCCTTGTTTGCATCGATGGAGGAGAGGGTGGACGAGCACATGAGCGTGAAAGGACGGAATTCGACGTCGAAACGGACTGGGAGATCGCGGCAGGCCTCGATAGCATCGTGGAGGGACTTGTTGGCTATGTGACAGAACACGCAAATCTGGAGGAATATGAGCGGATACAAGAAGCTTGTGTAGCTTTGAAGAGACGAACGTAGTCGGATATGACGATGATTTTGATCAGACGACGGGGATCTTGTGGGGACATTTCTGGAGGAGAAGGTATACGGAAGAGGGAGTGCGGGGAAAGAGCATGGATGAGACCTTCCTGTCGATAGTATAATATAGCATGCTGATTTCCTCAGCCATCCACCGCATCTGTCAGCATTCCCCTGTGGCTCGTCCTTTCAGTAATTCATTCCCACGATGATTCCGCCCATCTCCCATGCTTAGCAACTATGTAATCCTACAACAAAGAGTGTCTCTAGAATAGCGCGTTCACGATGTCACCGCCGATCGCTGCACCTGCACCAACATTTCGTTACTAATGTCATCAATCATACACAGGAACAGCTTACCAGCTCCAAATCCCGCACCGCTAGCAGCGGATTGTGCCATCTGACCACATCCGTTGTCACGCTATCACAAGGCATACATACGACCACACTCACCATCTGTCCAAGTCCCCCGAACTTGCTTTTCTTCGCAGGCGCTTGCTGTGCCACCACCGGCTGTGATGCTGGCGGCCCAGCAGGAGGTGTGTAAGAATAGTTCAGTGGTCCAGGCGGAGGGTAATATCCGGCCGATGATTGGTAATAGTTCTGTGGCGCTGCGGGCCCGTAGTATGGCTGTGGCGGAGCAAGAGGGGATGGGTGGTGCAAAGCAGGAGATGGATATCGTTGCTCAGGTCCATCGGGGGCCACCGGTCGAATGGTCGTCGACTTGCGCGGCTCCGGTACCAAAATTGGAGATACGTTCCTGGGTGGAAGCTTTTCCACGTAGTTGGACGGGAACACGCCTTGCTTTCCCGACCGATTGCGACCAGTCCACCAGTCTATGTTCGTCTCCGTGACGATTTCTATGATCTCCCCCGCCTCGAACATCAAATCGTTGGGATCCTGCGTATTTCACATCAACAAGTCACGCGACCCATTCATTGAAAGGAACCATACTTCGCTAGACCAGTCCCAGATCGCGCGCGCTTCTACTTTTGGTGGAGCAGGTGACATGCTCAATTGCTGTGTCTTTCGTGTCAGCGCCACGACCGACATGGGCCCCGGTTTGGAGTGACTCTCTGCGTTCACAGAGAGCCTTGTCAGGATCTCACTTCCATCGGCCTCTGAGATCTGCTTGTGAGCTACGAGTAGTTCGACATTTTGCCTGGTTTGAGTGAGTATGTACGCAAAGAGGAGATCAGACTCGACCATGCTGTTAAATGAAATCCGTTGTGAGTCGCTGGCGCAAAGGACAAGATTGGGGTCGGACTACTGTTTATACTAGGCGGAGCCACTGGCAGTGATTTATGATTACCTCATGTAACTCGTGTTGTGCACGATCCTACTCGGCAGAGACTGACGCTGGTCTCCTCGAGGCTAGGTTTATGGCAGCTGAAGTGACACCGAGGACACCAGAGCTCAAATCATGAATGGGTATGCATGATTCGGAGCTAGTAGTACTAGTTGTCCCCTTCTCTCTTTCCAATTATAGGTTCTTAGTATAACTTCGAATTCGCCAGCTTGTAGAGTGAAGACAACCACAATGCCAAGATGTTCGTTTCTTTCGGTATCAACTCAGGTCTATCCGAGTCATTATATAAATATCAAAGCACTCAGACTCTTTGCTTTGCTGGTACAAGAATTCCCGCCATTTTGATCAACTATGTAGTCGTTCTCAAACGTTACTCCACGGGGCTATTAATAATGTTATCTCGGTATCAGTCATCCCTCGATCATAGTTTCTCATTGACCTTCACAAGGTGGTGAGCCAGACCGAGGCTCATTGATTCACATCTGATAGTGGCTCTCACATCTTTGATCGTCGGTACTCCGCGTTGGCAGTTCTGGGAGCCAATGCCTTGATCGAATTGATATCAAGAGAGATGTAAAGTTAATACCGAGTGCGTGATTGTCAGCTTTCTCCCAGTGATTCAGGCGCTTAGACTGCACCGCAAGAGAATTATCACACGCGCTGAATGCCGGCTAGCTTGCCTGTCTTCCGTGTGCCCTGCAGGAATCATGATAGCGGTGCCCAAACCGCAGGATCTTGATCTCTGTACCCTTCTTGGCACTTCAGTGCAAGAGCTTCAATTGCAGTCGAAATCTTTGCACGTCGGTATCGATATTACGAGATATCCATGGCAGGCTGGTCTATAACCACAGCAAGGGTGATGGAAGAGGTTGTTGCTCTTTCGTAGCGTGTGCCAAGAAATCGATCATGTGGTCTGGCGTCCGGATTCTCGACAGCTCACCCGCATGCATGTCCTACGTATAAATATGTACTTGGATTATGGCAGGTCGATTCGTTGTCTTCTCGTAAATTGGATACTGTAGTCTTGATCGACCGCCACCGCCGTTGGCCGTAACGTACTTAGTACCTTGGGAGGGAAGTTCAAGGTACATAGTACGCAGTGATCTCTCATTCCTATTACGTAAGATCGAGGAAGCACTGGCTGACTGGGTCTGTTGTCGAGTTGATCGGGGATACATGGGCTATGAGGCCTTGAGGCGCGGTGCATTCTGATTCGGAGAGATGGTGGGAGAAAGAAATAAAGAGATGGATTAGTTGTAGAATGATCCATGATGCTGCTGGTGCCGATGGGCTGTTGATGTGGCGTTATTTGGCGTGTCGAGGCTATAAGACCATAACGGGGAGTCGTGCGGGTCTATCAAGCTCCTCCTCTTCCCCTGCCCTTCTGGTTCCACTTGTTTTCAACGTGTGGCCATGTCCAGAGTTCGCATTTTCGTTCATCGTCCTTGCCTGCTGCTGAATCATTGACATTCCTTCCAGGCACAGTTCTTGAGAGAATACAAACTCGTCGTCGTCGGTGGTGGTGGTACGTATCTCCCACTCGTCCGCGAGCATCTTTTCTAAAATTCTGTTCGTCAGGTGTCGGCAAGTCTGCCCTGACCATCCAGTTCATCCAAAGCCACTTTGTCGACGAGTACGACCCAACTATCGAGGGTGCCTAGTCTCTCTTCAGCCTTTCTTTCTCAAGCACCCTCTCATTCTCGTGACTTCAGACTCATACCGCAAGCAATGTGTCATCGATGACGAGGTCGCACTGCTCGACGTTCTGGACACGGCTGGGCAGGAGGAATACGGGTACGTACGATTACTTCCTTTCGTGTGGCTCCAAGGACAATCAGCGCTCCCCACACAGAGCCATGCGCGAACAGTACATGCGTACAGGAGAGGGGTTCCTCCTTGTCTACTCCATAACGTCGCGTAACTCGTTCGAGGAAATCAGCACATTCCACCAACAGATCCTTCGCGTCAAGGACCAGGACTCTTTTCCTGTCATTGTCGTGGCCAACAAGTGTGATCTCGAGTACGAACGTCAGGTCGGCATGAATGGTATGACTACCTGTTGTTTCGGCCTTGGACTCTCCTCACTTTTCGTTTACTTGCTAGAGGGCCGCGACCTTGCCAAACACTTTGGTTGCAAATTCATTGAGACCTCGGCCAAGCAACGTATCAACGTCGACGAGGCATTTAGTAATCTTGTCCGTGAGATCAGGAAATACAACAAGGTGAATATAACAGCTGCGTTGGCATGTCGCATCAATCCTGACGTAACGATGCAGGAACAACAGACTGGGCGACCCGTGATGGCTAACTCAGGCACGAGTGGGCCAGGTGTGTACGGTGGTGCCAAGGACTCGGGCGATGGCGACCATGGTGGTTGCTGCAGCGGTTGCGTGGTCGTCTGATACCCTGCGAACCCTTCTTTCTTTCGATGGATTCTTTTCTTTTCTTTTCTAGGTACTACCTCAGCTTGCTTTGCGGTTTTGTATATTCCAGGCCATCTCTCAACCCCATTGGGCCGTACTTCAACCACTTCAATTCCTAGCCATGTCATGTCGGCTTGTAAATATAACATGCTTTCCTTGCACCATACAATATTGGCAAATTGTTCGACATTCTTTTTGGATTGACTTAGTGGATGGTGTTGTAATGTAGATTCGACTAATACGTCACTTGTGACTGGTCATGCACGGTCAGAGGGATCTTTTTCAACCACTTGTCATACATATAACATTAGTTGACAGCAAAAATTCCATCCAGATCGGGTAACTTACATGGCGGCCTGGACAGATCTTCTTCGTTGACAGCTCTCATTGAATGAACGCCGAGATCATACGGTCCCGAGACTCCACTGTTACCTCCCAATAATGAGATACCGACTGTGCGAATGCGTTGGCGAAACATGGTGATTTGGTGCTGGACCAGTTCGCCCGCGTTCGTGAGAATGAAATTGTCAAAAGGGATCTGTCATTGATGTCACGGAACGGGACGTGTCAGCACGACTCGTCAGAAAAGGGGTTAGCGGGACGAACAAAGATGTCCTCCCAACCGCCGTCGTTCCGCTTGAAATACAGACGATGTTGCCAAAGGTCGGTCGTGATCGGACCGTCCGTCTGCAGGTTGACATAGTACGAATTCCGCGTTCGAGGATCGCCACCGAGGCGCAGTCGCAGCGCGAGGTATTGGTGGTTAGAAACGTCGTCGCATATCTCTCCAAACAACGACGGGCGGGCCTAGAAGCAAAGAGTCAGTCGGCAGTCGGGACACAGCGATTCTATCGCGAACCGCCGGAGCGTGGAAGATATATCCCCGCGATAGAGAAAAAAAAAGGGGGGGCAGCTTCCCATTCAAGAATGGCTCCCGCTGATGTGACTGTCAAAAACGCGCACCTTCGTCCTAAACCCGGCATAACCACCCCGAATCCTCCCTTGCACCTCCGGACGGACCGCCAGCCGCATCTCGCCCCAGAACCGGGCAGTCGCAGAGCTCCCGCTACCCGCGTTCCGTTCCACCGACTCGTCGAGCGCGAAATTGAGGGTGGACGTCCCACCAATGTCTGCGTCGCACCCGGTCGCGATGTCTTGGACGTCTTGCTGGGTGTGGAGCTTCAGAAGAGTGAGGGGTGCCCGGTTGGGAGGGTTCGCGCCTTCCATGCGGAGGACTACCAGCGGGTCGAAGGGTCAAACATGGGCGCGCAGCGCAGGAGGTAAAGTGGACGTGCCCTTGACGGCGCCATCGGCGAGGTATTTGGTGGACCTGTTCAAATACGTGCTGAGGTGCGAAAGAGCCATGAGTGTGCTGACTAATGCATTAATGGAGTATGTACGGGCAATCTGCACGTGACCCAAAGACGACTCTCCCGAGTCCCGAGGAGAGCAAAGCCCCTCGAGGAGGAGATCAGTCATCCGTATGTATTGATTACACTAGCCATAGAGTAGTAGAATATAAAAGACCGACCAAAGATAGGGGACAGAGGCAAGAGAGCTATCCATTCGCTCATTCTCTTCTGATCCTCGTCAGTACCCGCGCTCATGACCGTTATTCACTCCACGCTCGCCTTTCGACAGAGTATGTATTTTCTTCCCCGACCCACATTCGACTCATGCCGACATCATGGGAAACTTCCCCCTCAGTGGGGCCCAGCGACTCAGCGAGACTGAGCACCGAGCTGGGATCCGACTGTGAATTCGAGATGTCCGTTGATACTTATTCAAGTAAGTCAATTCAGTGTTAATATTATTTCGCTAATCACGATGTAGGTGTGCTACATGGCGACCAATACTTGTGTATGGTCATGCGACCGAAGTCACCACGCACCAGTGACAAGATCAATAGCAAACTAAGAAGCGTCCGTGGAAATGGTAAGCTTTTAATTTTTGTGAATGATCAAATTATATACATATCTAGATGACATCCTCCACCAAATCATCGAGAGACTCGGTGCGCTGGAAAAGGAGCTTAACACGGTGAAGAAAGAGGTGGTGGAACTCAAGCACGCGAACAAAGAACTCAGGCATGCAAACGAGGAACTCAGGCACGCAAACGAGGAACTCAAGCAAGCAAACGAGGAACTCAAGCACGCAAACGAGGAACTGAGGCACGCAAACGAGGAACTCAAGCATGCGAACGAGGAATGGATGGATGAGAATAGACAGTTGCGCGAAGAACTGAAGGTGTTGCAAGGAAAAAATGGAAGAGTTCGACGAATGGCGATGCAAAATGGACCACGTAAGAACTATTACGACGCCCATGCACAAACTAACCCAGACCTTACAGATAACGGCTATCCTGCAGCCTAAGTTCAGGGCAGCAGAAAGATGAGAGATTTGAACTAACCGTTTAGTGATACATATCTCACCCAGTAAGTTATGTTCGGATCTTAGAATACCAACTTATAGTTCATCGTGTTATTATAAAGAGTTCCGTATCCTGAAGTGTCCAAGAAGAACGTAGCAGCTGTACAATGACCTACTGTATGACCTAACTAGCTTACATTGTGCCTGCAGACTCTCAGAAATGTATTCTTATCGGCGTTGGCCAGAATATGGGCACTCAGTGAGAGAAATTAATCGCACTTGACACTGACGACCCGAGCTATTCCCTCGTCTCCATACTGGATGATAGAATCGTGTGTTGATACATATTTTCCTATATGAGCCTGGGGGAAAAGCGAATTGGCGTCGAGAAGGACGGCGGTCAACCGACGGCCATATGCCTGGCGGAAGGATGCGTCAAGCGGCTTGGACGAAAAAATCGGATTACTTACACAGCCCGTATCGACACCAACTGACCATCGCTTGACATCGAGATCTCGGGCTGCGGCGTGGCCGTACAACACCATCGAAGGGAAGCAGCTAGTCGTCGGATGTTGTTCGGGTCGAATCACGGAAGGCGAGCCGGCACAACCCCCCATCACTTCGGACCATATGTCGGACCATGGTGTGCCCTTCTTGCTATCGATAACTTTGCCATCTTTCGAGAGACTTCGCATGTTCATCAAGACCAATGGATCCTGGTTTTGCGGGACTTCGTTTAGCAATGCAACCTCTTGGAGACTTCGAAGGACGAGAGCGTCTTCTTCCGGGTTGGGCGTCGTGGGAAAGTGAGAAAGCGGTTGGCTCGGGTCGTCAAGCGCACGCATCGGGTCTGCAGGCAGCAACCCGGCATGAACAAAGAATGTGTGGGCCGTCGGTGCATGGATGACGAGGGGCAGAGAGGAAAGGTAGTCGAAATGTTCCTGAGACATCTCGCGGGCGAGCTTGCAGTGTTTTCCTTGCAGCTTCCAACCGCTGGGCACGTACGCTTTCCATTCCTTGTGTGATTTCTTGAGCCAGACGTCGAGTTGGACATGCGAGTCGTCCCCGTCGACGTCAGACCAGACCGAGTTCAAGTCCTCTAGCCACTCTCTGCCGCCGGGAAGGGATTCAATCCATTTCATCCAGGCTTTCCATTCGATGACTTTCTGGTCGTTGTTACCACGCACGCCAAGAATGCGATTCGTCGACATGAAGGTTAGGATGGGTTCGGAAGAGATATTTTTACTCTTTGATACCAAGTCTCCCAGGTGTATCAGTGTATCTGACTGAGGGTCGTACGAAATCTTGTCGAGCAATGCGCTACGGAGGGGGGTGGTGAGGGAGCAGTCGACGATTAGCGGACCCGGCAAGACGGACCTCAGCGATTGATTCATGCCATGGATATCACCAACAGCGACGATACGCTTGCCGTCATCCGGGTCTGGGATGGTATCGGTGAGCGATCGATTGGGATGGGAAGTCGTGACGTACGGATGGGAAAATGGCTGTGGGGAAGAGTCTGAATAAACTTGTAGTGAGAAAAGTCGGGAAAGACGACGGCTTGAGAAAAGAAGGTCAGCTGAAGGCACAAGATACGAGAAGATGGCCGACCTGGCTTGTTCCAAGGAGCACGGCGTCCAGTTTGGTCGAGGATGCTTGAAGTGAAAATAAAGAGAAGGAACGCTGCGACGACGGAAGCTGGGAGGGCCAAACGGAGGAAAGGATAGTAGCAGTTGGGAGTGAAACGCTGTCTGCGTTGCCGACGCATGTGCATGAGTATGGGCGTTTCAGACATCAAAGTATATACGAAGAGCGCTAGTTTATGCGAGTAATGGTCCCTTCCATGTCACGTCGTCTGTCCACTTCGGTGTAGTACCAATTGTCCTTGGACCCAAAGCCTATCCATTTCCATGCACTCTCCTGGACAAATTCCTCCAACATCCATGGCTTCGGTTGCAGCTGAGATAACGGCCGACACCACACGTACGTGTTCACTTCGAGCGCACTCGGGAGCTCGCCCCGTGGAGGTACCGGGGAAGGGTCTCTTGTCACTACTCCCTTTGCCTCTACGTCGTCGAGACTCGTTAGGGGGGCCAAAGGGTGTACGAGGACCAGTTCTCGGGTATATTCCTATCGCGACGTTTTATTCAGCTCCTCGAGTCGAACAGGTCAGCACTCACGTCTCCCTCAAATATGTCTAGCGCCCTCATATCTTTGTCAGAAAGTCCTACCACCACAGATCCCCTGACACATCTTTCCTCGGGCTCGAGATCATCCTTGAACATCTCCCGGCTGCGAGAGTAATGCACGATTCCTGGGTAATCCTCGCCCTACAAGTCATCGGAAGTGAGTAATGAAGCTGCACACCGCAGACTGATCGCGCACATCGACTTTGTGCCTGGTATAGTCCTAAATTTCGTCCGTCTATGTGACCATCAGATTCCGGGAGTATGGCATGCACTCACGAACAGAACAGCGGGTCTGATCTGAAGGTAGGACCCATCGTGACCGATCACTCGCTTGAGTATCTTTGGGTGCATCAACGTTCCATAGAAAAAAGCGGATGTCATCGATGAGGTATGGATGAGAGAGAGATAGTGAATTGGCCGGTGGGAGTCACCATGGCACAAGATAAGATAACAACTTTAGTTAGAGTCGCATCCTAAACAAACGTGTAACGGTTCGCCATGTTTGATTACCCCCATGACTGCCACAAAGTATCCTCCAAAAAACTCTGCCTCTACAGAGGTTTACAAGGAAGCCCCGCCAGCATTTGGCCACGACGCGCTTGCGCTCTTCGGCTTCGATCCCAACTACATCAACCTCAACCACGGTACATCCCCAGTTCTTCCATAGAGCTCATCGTGACACTCTTCTTAGGTTCCTACGGCTCGCTGCCACTCCCTGTCCGTGCCTTCTGCGATGCACTGACCGACGAAGTCGAATCCAATCCTGACAAGTTCATAAGAATCACTTACATCCATCACTGGAACCATGCTCGAGAACGGATCTCAAGGCTCATAGGAGCGCAAACCGACGAGTGTGTCCTCGTCAACAATGTTTCACACGCTCTTGCGACGATTCTGCACAATCTCGCGTATAACAAGGGTGACATTTTGCTTGGAGGTCGTCCTTTGACTCTACAGCATCACCTCCGATGACCTGACTTGTTCCTACCCAGCGACGACCACTTACGATTCTGTGACACAGACACTCAAGTACCTCGCGGACATTCCGCCCTACCCCACCTTGTCGACGTTCAATCTTCAATTCCCAACGACACGTGCGAAAATCATTCAAGACTTCGAAGAGCACATCAAGGTGCTAACGAAAATCGATGACGCAACGGAGAACAGAAAGATCATCGCACTCATCGATAGCATTACTTCTATCCCAGGCGTTTTGCTTCCATGGAAAGAGATGGTGGCAATTTGCAGGGAGGCGGGCGTCATCAGCGTCGTGGACGGCGCCCACTCGATCGGCCAAGAGCTGGATATCAACCTGTCTGAAGTACAACCCGACTTTTGGGTTTCTGTACGTTCTCCCATGTTCCTGTTGGTGTTGTGACACAACATTCCCAAAAGAATGGCCACAAATGGCTTTTTTCGAAGAGGGGCAGTGCCATTCTTTATGTCCCCAAGAGGTTTGATGTGTTTCCTATGCTTCCTGATCGCTGACTCGGAGAAAATAAGGAACCAACATCTGATCAAGACCCCGATTCCTACACCGGAGACCTATAGCTCTCCACACGACAACAATTACAAAAGCCCTCAGGACTTTGTCAAGATGTTCGAATGTGCGTGCCAGCAGTGTTTCGACCACTCCCTCAGCAGTCAACTTGTTTTAGGGACCGGAACGGTTGACTACGTCCCACCGCTGAGCATAAATGCAGGTCAACACATTATCTTGGTGTTCCACGTACCTTGTTCCTGACGTTCACGCAGCACTCGACTTTAGAGAATGGTTGGGTGGGGAACATAAGATCAACGAGTATACCCACGCGCTTGCGATCGCAGGAGGTAAACGCTTGGCAGAACATCTCGGTACAAGCG
>JBBPOM010001375.1:0-11396 GCA_038091455.1 Leccinum uliginosum | reverse complement strand
AGCGAGGGTGCTGTCAATGTAAAGCTCCTTGTTCATTCCACCGACGTACAGCTCGCCTCCAGAAGCGGTGAGCATGAGTGAAAACATCGGTCGAGGCAGCTTTCCTTCACTGAAGAGCGTATGAAACAGGGGGCTTTGAGTACGATACACTGAGAGAGACGGGAAAGCCAATCCCAATAGACCATCTGCAGCAAACTTAGACACTGCCATGATAGGAGAGTATGTTGTCGCGGCGCCGATGACCTGAAAGTCGGCCTACTCGTTGGTCAGAAGTGATCACGTTCGCGAATTGTTAAAAACATACGGTGAGACCAGCAATGGTTACATTATCCATGTATTCTTCACCTTTGATAGTCGCGCCATCCACGAATTTCAGGACAAAATTATGATTCATAGCTTCTGCAGATGACTGAGGTGAAGCGGGATCCCAGAGATTAGAATGGCTTCTGCAGTTCTCATCACCGGTTGACGCTGGAACAAATAGGTCGCTGGGTCGAATAAGACGAGGGAGTGAATGGCACTGACGGGCACTTACCTAGAACCGGTGTCGAACTGGACTAAAGTGGCGACTAGAGTGAATGGGTAGGGTCACGAATGCACAGTGAAACTTACCAGTGAAGGATTGTGCGGGAGTGCCGATGGAAACGATCCCGTACCACATCTCATACCCGTAGTTTGTCACATCAACGGCGGCTCCACTCCCGGGCCGGTCCCGTTCCACAGCAAAAGGATGGGGCGTTCCCGTGTTCCTTTCAAAATTATTCATGCCACGAATGATCTTGCTAAAAAAAAGTGCGAGTAAAGATGATGGCTGAGGACATCACAGAGCGAATTAGATATACGCGCTATGTGATGCAACATGAGATTTGAGCGCGTCTACATTGATGTTTTTGTTGGCATCCAGTAAGGAAAAGCGTCTGGCAGTGAGTGGTATGGCCATGCCATTACTTGCCCCCCTCTGATCAGACGTTGGGGCGGCCAAAATAGCCACTGTGACCGCCATGGCTGTGATCACCTTGAAGAACATCGAGTGAAAAATGTGTAGGAGCAGAGATATGACACAACAAGGACATGCGTTCGACTTAAGTTTTCTGTACCATGTCTAGGATCAAACAGGATCGCAACTTGGATCAAAGCGCAGTTGACAGATGTCAAACTCGCCTTCATCGATGATATTCACGAGAGACGCTGTGTAGACTACTCGCGGTGACCCGCACTGGCAATTCCGCCGTTGAATGAAACTCGATCCCTCAGTTCAACTGATGAAGTTTCAATCGTGTTCGGATCATCTTCACAGGTATGGGTGCGCTCGCCGCTTATAGAACGCCTTCTGTGCATGACGGGGTCCGTCGGGGGTCCACCATGGCTAGTCCGGGTAGTGGTGCCACACGATAACGAAGCAGCACAGGAGTTGGGATGAAGCAAGCTAGAATCTTATCAGCGAAGCCATCGTTTCATAGTCTTGGGAGCCTTGGTACTACTCCCTTTGTCTTCGGCGTTGCGACTGAACTTTTTCTTCAGGCATGGTGCATGACGAATGCTTCCAGAATAAAAGATGAGAACATATGCACTCTATAGCGCCTTTTCGGATTACAATGCAAAACGAAGAATTACCTTGCTTGACAAGGTTTAACCTTCTCTCGGGGTGTGTAACCCCTGTCTTACCGGTGTTTGCCGAAAGTGTGCACTGCCTCGGACCGTTGAGTCCAATATCATTGTCGTCTTTCTTGACGCACGACACTGTGCCACAAAGCGACGACGATGACGACGACGACACACAACGGGACGACGACGGGACGAGAACGAAGATGCACCACGCACCGATGACGGGCGGGTACTAGTGATGGATACGTGGGTTTGAACGGCAGTCGTATGGTGATGATGAGCGAAGTGACTTGGGCGGATGCTCGGAACGCAACGGGTGGTGTCATATCAGTCAACATCGGACGCGGTGAGCGTGCCCCTCAGATTCCCTCGTTGTTCGCTGAAAGGGGGTTTTAGGAACAAGTTGGAGCCATTTGCAGAAACTGACTGATGTGATGCATCAGACACAAGCCAGTGAGTACGACGAACGACGATAGGGACGTTGAATTTTCGTCCTCGCTGCAACTTAACAGCTTGATCAAGTCCAAAGACGTCCTGGGCGACATGGCAATTCGCTGTTGAACAAAACAAACATCAAAAGGTCGGACACGAACTCGAGCCAGGAGACGTCATCAAAGCTGCGAGTACGATAGTACTATGTCGTGTGTCAGGAGTAGATGCCTATCGTGCGCACACATTCACTTTCGTTTCATAGACTTTTGGTATCTGACATCTGTGGATCGTGCCCAGGCAGCCCAGCCGGGTTGCTGATCGTCCTCATCTCCTCCATCAGCTGCCGGGAGAGCCCCAGGTTCAGCCCTGAGACAGTGTACCGGCAGAGAGCCCGTCCGTCTCCCACACGCGCACGTCCACACTTGGATTTCGTCCGGGTGCGAGCGAAAGCGACTGACCCTCGAGCAGCGAAAACTGGAGCTCGAGCAGGACGAGTACACAAGGAAATTTTCCCCTCGTTCGTATCTGTCTCGCGAACAATCCACGTTGTCTAGGTCGCAACGTCATCATCGAGCAGTCCTGCGGTGGTCCGAAGATTACCAAGGGTGAGTCCTCCGTGCTTGCGCACATGTCGTACGTACATTTTTTGCTCACTCTGGATCGTTCTAGAGGGGGAAACGGGAAGCGCGCGGCAGAATGTGGGTGTCGCCTCGTGACGGCCTCGAACTGAATTATTAGCCTGCAGGCAGATACTGACCGCAGTGATCGGGACCGGGGAGAAGCAACGTTACAGTAGAATTGCGCCACAGTACTTGTCACTGCACTCGCTGGCGGAGTCGATTAACGCGATGTGAGGTTTTTACCTTCACGCTGACTTGCCAACGTTCCAACACTCGAGCAACTTGTAACAATCCGTACTACATCGTTCCATACATTTTGCGTCGCGCTTGGTTCGCACCGTACAGTAGCCATGGCCTTCCTTCAGTGGCAACTGGTCAAGTGAGTTTCGTGAGTGCCATGTCGTTCACGCTATTTAAGAAAGTCCTCGAGCTGACCGTAACAACACCCACCCCATCATCGTCCTCGATTTCTCAACGACGCGTCAGAAACGAACAAACGCGCACACAAATGCGTGCAGCCATGTGTCTCCTGCACATTTCACTCTTCGAGTATCCGTACCACACCCCAAACGAAGGCGTGGCTCGACAACACACCATCACCACAGACATTCCACAATTGAGAAAAGTCTCTCGAATCCTCATCTGGAGGCGCAGTGGTCACGGGTGAACCAAATGTCCAAGAAATCTGAGACGCAGCAAGTTGGGGACATGTGACTTCGAGGATTTCCGAGTGAGGGTTGATCATGTCGTCGCTAGGTTGCCAGGACCAAAATCAGCTTGGTCCCCATACGAGAGAGAAGAGGTCGTCCCAACCGTGGAGGTTTCCCGGGCCGGAAAAAAGGCGACTTGGTTAAGCTCTGGAACACCAACGGCAAGCGAACGAGTGCCTGCCTTGACGATGACTGTAGCGAGGAGGACTGCCTGGCATTTTTGTCTCAGAGAAGACTTATCAGGCGACGGCAGTGACAATGAGGAGGAACTCGGGGAGCCAAATCAGCAGAACGCAGTCGCATCTGACGCTGGCGACAGTGGCGGCGACGCTAGTATTATACCCTCTCGACAGAAACGGGCATTCGAAGACTCCAAAGTCAGACTGTTACAAGGACCCGACCCAGCTTAGATTCTATCAGCCAAAATGGAGCTTCATACTTGGTGGAAGGATGCAGAGTCGAGGCTCCCACTGACCAACGTTCGGAAGCAGTGGAGTAGATATAATGCAGATGACTGCATAGTAGCCTAACGTCACAGAGGTAGAGCGGAACACCGACGAGGAGATGCAGAAAGAACTTCAGGAAGGTATCGAAGCTGCCCAGGTAGAGTCGCAGGAAATTCGGGACAAAGAAGCAAGGTTTGCATATGAGTACTTGAGTATCCGGTAGTACACATAGAGTACATATAATAGTAGTCGTACAAAACAGCCCGTATAAACTGAGAAATCTTACACAACACTTGGCATGACCACATGACATTTATGCTGTATGATATGCCTCCTTGAGCCGCTTGTGCACATAGTCTCCAGCAGTGATAGGGCTATATCTCGCCGGCCTATCAGCAGATACACAACTTGGTATGGGCTGCAAAAACATGAGTGTGCATTGATCATCTTATGCTCTCTTCATTACAATGAGCAGCTACGCACCTCGATGTTTACATGGTAATCTGTACCGAAAAACAAAGGGACAGAATACCGCTCTTTGCCGCTCTTGTTCATTGCTCGGTGAACAGTGGACTTGAAGACATCATCTGTTTGGCATGTAACTTTGGATGATCGTTCAAAACGAGACCAAAGGACATCACCCACTCGTCCACATCGCTAACTGGTCACCGATGCTAAGATAGACGTCATCGACGCTCGAACGAACGAAATCCCAATTTATGTCTCACTTGATTACCAACGTATCATCGATAGCAGGGGCGTCGATCCACTTATTCTCCGAATTCATGATTTGAAGTGCTTGAATTCCAGGTTGCTGCCAGAGAATGGTGAAACACTATGAAGAGGTCAGATTTTGTGGCACTGATGCAGTATTCCATCGATGTTCTGACCTCGAAGCTACGAAAGAAATGAGTTGGGGTAAACAGAGTAAAGGAATATTGAGTACTCGGAATGGGCTCCAATGCCGGGAGTATCGTCGTCAATGCCGGGATGACCATCCTGTAACGGGTAATGCAGTGCTCTCATGATCGCCGCAGCATTTAGCGTCTGGAAAATGATCAAAAGACCGTCACCTGTAAGAAGACAAACCTACCTTGTCATCAAAATATGTGTCGGGCAATTCCAGTGCGAGGGCAAATAGCTGGAACAAGATCTTGCCGACGCCAATTGCAGCGTGACTGAACAAAAAAAAGGTGTAATGTAAACATGGAGATGTTTACTAATTTGACCCACTAGTATCCAAGGCATGCTTCTCTGAACCCTGGACAGTCGCCCGAGGGCCATACGTTCGCACCTGCCATTGCACCGTCGTTCTCCCTCTTCTCGTCGTGCACTTTCGATTCGATTTCTTCCCAACCGATTTCAAAGGCTTCGTGAAAGTCCCCTTTATCGTTGTGAGTGGGGTCGATATTTAAATCGAGGGGTGGACTGTATCCTTTGAAATTGAAATCCCTGTGGTTTAGCTTCGTGACAGTAATCAAAGTCAGAGCTCCAAGCTGAGAACGCATGAAACAAAGAACCATACTTTCATCTTTGTTTCCATCGGAAGAGCGAAGTACGTCTGGGATCCGGAAAGGAAGTCGTCCAAACACGACTGAGAGATGCCATGGTTCCGTACTACATAGAAAGCGCGATCAGAGACGGGTCGTCGGTCGTGGACTCGCGACAGAAAAGGCGCACTATAGAAGAACCCGACTCGCATACACGCATCTCGGATCTCGTATGCGGTGGACAACCTTCCATCGGGTGTATTGCACTTGCTCAGGTCTCTGCCAGGAAGTCAGGTCACATTTTAGGCGCACTCGCTACGAGCGGTATGTATACCAGACGTGCCAGTCGAATGATCAGACTCACATAATCGGGATACTGGTGAAGGCGCCGTCCACGCCAGCCGCGGTCCCTGCCAAAGACATACCGATCGATGGAGGAGATTGAGGCACAGGTATGACTATCGTGAGTAGAGAGGAAACAGTGGGGATTTAATCTTTCCTCTCGGTTTAAATACGTGCAAACTTGAAACGAACGAGAGATATGATAGGCTTTCAGGTGCGCCGAGATGCCGTGAAGCTGTCATGAGTGTCGATACGGCGGGTTGATTGACTAGGAACAGCAGCTGATAAGTACGCCGGGCCGCGGAGGATGTGATATGACTCGTCGGAAGTGGCATTTGCGCCTAGCGTCGCTCGGTCTTTCACACGACACGCACTAGGAAGACACTGCGGCATAGCCTAGCTGTGACAGATTGAAGATCTAGAGCTGTATTTTTGAAGGCTCAACATGTTCCGGGCCCTGACCAACGAGAGAAGGTCTGCACGAGAGTGACGCTCTTCGGGGTGCCAGGTTTCGGTGTAACGGTGGGAAAGGATGATTCGGAGGTAACTCGGAGGATCTCTTCTATAGGGGGTAGCTGAACTTTTGAACTTCAACTTGAAGTTAGCATTCGCTGGGCTACGTGCTTATGTAAGCATTATGGTGCCCTCAGGCTATAAGTACTACGTAAAATGTTAGGACTCGGAGGTGCCAGTGCGCACACCATCTAACGCTAGCACTGCGTTATACTAGCGGGCAGACATAAATAATTTCTGACAGGCACGAAGCGTTCCATACTACCGTCCTTTACACGAAAGAAAGAACCTAATCAATCATGCTCTACAAGACCCTTACACACAAGGACATCTACACAGCGCCGAAAGCTCCAAGTCTATATATACGATTTACATGCTCTACAACACGGTTAATTCTACATGTTACAGATACCCAACAGATCACCACGGACAACTGAACAACGACGACTACTTGGTACGCTTGTAAATTTTGTTCAAGAACTCCGTAAACACCCTCCTCCTCAACACCCCCTGCACCCCAGCCTCGGGTTCCGGCACGCCATCTATCAACCCATCGAGCCGCACCTTGGATTTCTCCTCGTACACCCGATACCGCTCCCTCAAACCAATTTCCTCGTACACCTCCTTCACCTTGGCCTCCATCCCAGCGTCCTTGCGTCCATAGTTGGCGTCCAGCACTGCCCGCTGCTCCGGCGTGGTGGCCCCGAGGGCCACGTTGATGCACCACGAACACTTGTTGTCAACGATGTCCGTTCCGATCTTGCCGATCTGCTCCGGCGTACCCGCATAGTCCAAAAAGTCGTCTTGGATCTGGAAGTATTCACCCAGGGGGAGGAGGATAGCCAGAGTGACGTCATAGGGGCGGACCGTCTGTCCGTTGATCTCGTACGACTCGGGCACGCCGCAAAACCGGAGCGCGAGCGCAACCGACAGGTAAAAACTATAGTACGATGTCTTGTATTGCACAATGAAGGCATGTCTGCAGAGTGGTGAGGTGAGGTCAGGCGCGCGGGAGCGGCAAAGACATGGAGTTACAGACTTTTTAAGTGAGAATTTACTCAGATCAACGTGATCCTCCGGGGCCGTGATCAAATCAACCAGCTGGCCCATCTCCGTCTGGAATGTTGTCTGATTGTCCAAACCACGTGTCAATATAATCCACCCGACCCGACCCACGCAAATTAAAAAAACACACGTCGTGGAAGAGCTCCAAGAGATGAACGTAGTAGGGTTCTTGCCTGAAATGCTGCTTGAGCAAGTGATAGATGGCGCCTTCGAGCATGAAGGAATCGTTGATCGCGATGTCGCCGACGCCCTCCATGCGATACCAGCACGGCTGTCCACGGCGAGTGATCGACTTGTCCATCATGTCGTCCGAAACGAGGAAGAATGCTTGCAACTATTCATCAGAGTCATTTGTGGTGCAGTGGGTGGTGATAACGTTGATCGTGATGATGCGTGGTCGTAATCGCGACCGCGCGATGTGGAGGTGACGGTGACGGCAGCGGAGGAAGGGGGGGTGATTAAAGCGAACAGAATACGAATACGAACGCGATAACAAGTCCGGCCGACGTGAACCGATGCACAACCGAGTAACGAAAACCGAAAGAAACGTACGAGTTCAATACACCAACCCAACAACGCAGCCTTGAAATACTCGTCGTCCGTGAGCGCCCTGCCTTTGAGGATCTCGACTGAATCGACGACGCTCATCCCACGATTCAATTTACCGCCTGGCACGTTGAAGTCGAGGTTCTTTTTTTCGTTTCGTTTAGCATCCGGTCGATTAGAGGATAGTCGCAACACACCCGGCGATACCACTCGACCGCCTCTGGCGGCATGTTTTCCGTCTTCATGTGCTCCACGAGCTCGTCCCTCAGCCGCTCAAAAACGGCTTCGAACCGGCGACGTTGTTGTTGCTTGAGATCGGTCGTCGACATTGTCGCGTAGATCTAAATTTGTGTGTATTGTGAGTGTCTAGAGTTGCGAGGGTAGGTGGAAGGAGTTGAGAGAACAAAGAAGAGAAATCGGATCCGAATGGATGGACTTTTATCGGTTTCCTGGCGGGCCGCTGAACAGACTCATCGGCAGATTGGACAGGGTCAGCTCGGCGGAGGCGATCCGAGCTCGGCAAGGGGTAGAGTTCGGGTTGCCGCTCGGCATCGCTACATTTGCTTCGGGCCAGGTGGTCGGAGCTCAATCTGAGTTATATTTGTCGACCGGTCGACCAATCGACCAATCTTATTGTCTCGGAAGTTCTATGTAGTTCTTGTCGGTGCGTTCCTTTCGTCGGATCAGTGCATTGTCTAGTACTGTACGTTCGAGTGAAGACATAGATACTTAAGTAAGACACACCAGCCAATCAAATTGTTCGTTCTAGCCGATGACCGTCCGAACAACAAACAATATGTGAGTGGTGATGCGATTGAGGTGATATGTAAAAACTACTATGTAAATGACTACGTTATTATCAGTGCGAGGAATGTCGTGGGAGAGGGGTAATCATGAGTCACCAACACGATCGTGGTCCAGAATGGCTCGTCGCCCGTCATGTACGTCAAGAGAATGGACTGCGGTGTGCTGGCAACGCTTAGAACCCGCCCATGCCGCCCATACCTCCCATGCCAGGTGGACCAGCCGGTTTCTCCTCCTCAGCCTCCACTATACATGCCTCACTTGTCGTCAACAAACTTGCAACGCCCGACGCATCCACGAGGGCGGTCCGCACAACCTTGAGTGGGTCCACGATACCAGCCTTGATCATGTCCACGTATTCGCCCTTGCTCGCATCATAGCCCATAGCAAAGTTCTCCGCACCACCGTACTGACCCAAAAGTGTGCCAACGATCACCGCAGACTCCTCACCCGCGTTCGTCAAAATAGTACGTGCGGGGTGCGTCAGTGCCCGGCGAATAATATTGACACCAAGGTCCTGATCAAAGTTGGCCGTGGGAACAATCTTGGCATCCGGGTTGGACGGAGGATTCGTTGAACCTGGTGTGTTGGTCGCCAGTGCCAGCGAAGCCTTGAGAAGCGCGACGCCACCACCAGGAAGGATACCTTCCTCGACAGCAGCCCGCGTGGCATTCAGGGCATCGTCATATCGATCCTTCTTCTCCCCAACCTCGACCTCACTGCTTCCACCGACCTTGATGACCGCAACACCGCCGCTCAACTTAGCCAACCGCTCCTGCAACTTGGTTTTGTCATAGTCGCTCGTTGATGCATCGGCGAGAAGAGCACGGATCTGTTCGCAACGCGCCTGGATGGCATCCTTGGATCCGTCGCCATTGAGGATGATGGTGTCCTCCTTGGTGATGGTGATGGAGCCAGTGGACCCAAGGAGATCAGGCGTGGCCTTTTCGAGCTTGACATCGAGCTCGTCCGTGAAGACAGTACCGCCAGTGAGGATGGCAAGGTCACCGAGAACCGACTTGCGGTTGTCACCAAAGCCAGGTGCCTTGATGGCGACAACCTGGAGCTGGCCGCGCAACTTGTTCAGGATACAGGCAGCCAACGCCTCTCCATCAACATCCTCGGCAATGATCACCAAAGGACGACGCGACTGTGCAGCAGCTTCCAACGAAGGAAGAATGTCTTGCAAGATCGAGATCTTCTTCTCGCTCAACAAGATGAGCGGCTTCTCAAACTCGACCTTTTGCGTCTTGACGTCGGTGATAAAGTATGGGCTGATGAACCCGCGGTCGAAGCGCATGCCCTCCGTAATCTCAATCTCGTCTTCGATCGTGCGACCCTCCTTAACGGTGATGACGCCCTCCTTGCCAACCTTTTCCATGGCCTGAGCAATCAGGTTACCGATGTGCGTGTCACCGTTGGCTGAGATCGTCGCGACCTGGGCAATCTCCGCCGTCGTCGTCACCTCTTTGGTATTTGCAGACAAGAACTCGACGACACGGTCGACGGCCGCTTGCGACCCCCGACGGAGATCCATGGGGTTGCAGCCTGCAGCGACATTCTTGACACCCTCCGAGTAGATGGCATGAGTTAACACGGTCGCTGTCGTTGTTCCGTCACCGGCAGTTTCGTTTGTCTTTTGTGCCACGTCTTGAACAAGACTGCAGGGAAGGCGTGAGTATGTGAGGGGACCACAGCGAGCAGGGTAAGAAGCGTTGGAAGCTTACCGGGCACCGAGGTTCTCAAACTTGTCCTTGAGCGTGATCGACTTCGCGACCGTCACACCATCTGAAGAAGGATCCAGAGTGAGCAAAAAATGTACGTACGACACGTGCGCAAGCACGGAGGACTCACCCTTGGTAATCTTTGGACCACCATAGGACTGCTCGATGATGACGTTGCGACCTAGACAACGTGGATTGTTCGCGAGACATATACGAACAAGGGAAGGAAAACTTACCCTTGGGACCTAGAGTGACGCTGACAGCCTTGGCGAGAACGTCGACACCCTTCAGTATGCTCGCCCGTCCGTCGTTGGAAAACTTTATTTCCTTGTGTGCACCGCGGGCGAGCATAGGACGTGCGGCTTTCGCGGCTGCCCTACGGGCTGCTCGGGACGACGAAGACGAGATAGCGTGCATCGTACTTTTATTTTAATTTAAAAAAAAGGCAAGGAAAAGGACGAAGGGAGACAGAACAGAAACGCGTTGCAATAAAAAAAAACTTTCTGACCTGGAAAAATGTAAGATGCACGTGATGCATCACGTGCTGGGAGTATATGTTACCCAGATAAAATCATTGCTTGTCATCTCAACATCTTCGCTCCCGCCCTCTCCCTCGCCTTCGCAGTCTCCGCCTCCATCTCCGTTTCGGCGCAGATCGAGCGATAAATCAGACCCAGAGAGCCCATAGCCGCGTCCGCCCCGGTCTCGATGGTGACGCGACGAGGACGACAACACGGGTTTCGACGAGCCCGTGGCACCAGAGTGCTTCGACTTTGGCTTGTCGAGCTTGGGAAGCACCTTGAAAATATACTCCTTGGCAAAAATTTTGATCTTGGCAACCTTCTCGTCCGACAGCGTATCCAACTGCCCTTCTCGATACGAACTCGACTTCTTCTCCTTGTCGGCGATCACGTGGGTCAACTGTATGCGCGAGCGTGCGAGAAGCAAAACGCAAAAATCGAGTCAGCCCGGACGTAAAATAAGAAGAAACAAAAAGAGGGTCGAGTGGAGAGGAACCAACAAGGAAGTACACAAGAACGCACGCACGCACCTCTTTGGCATACTTTTTGAACACGTCATTGTCCATCTTGCTTGTATA